>JARK01000189.1:97006-110346 GCA_000688135.1 Ancylostoma ceylanicum | reverse complement strand
GGGAGGGAGGGTGAATGGGTGGGTGCTCGGATAGAGATAAGCTTCACGGATCCGGAAAAATCCAGTTAAATTTTTCAATATGTGCGTTGGGGCACCTAATTAGGAGGAAACACGAGAAATACTGTAATCAAACGGCAAGCTGCAGTCCGAAAGTAGGTGCAGAGCAGGCCAAAGGAGGACTTCAGCTCATTGAAGCAGGTTGAAAGCGCGACGAACGCAGGTAAATGGGACTGGCAGGAACAGCAGCACGGGGGCGAAGTGCAGCAGCTAGGGCACACAGCGCGCATGCTCGGGCGAGGACTCCGCCCACTTCGGGGATTGAAGCGCAGATGTTATGCCGCTTGAATTGCGCTTCGCCTCGGCTCTTATCCCGCGAATGTCTGAGTAGACGCACGCGCATCAGTCGCACGCATCCAATATAAACTGCCTTCTTACGTCTCGGTAGAACTTGCTGCCTGAATTGTGCGGTGGACTCCAAACGTTCAGGTTTGAAGCCTTTGGAAGTGATTCCTCCGCAGTTTTTGCGACGATTTTGCAAAGGGGACAACATCGCCAGCAGTGCGTAGATTGATCAGTTATATGTTGATGACAACATGTCCACTCTCGCTATACATTGGTTTTCAAAACATATGCTCAAGAGCATCAGTAAACTATTCAGTATTATCAAAGCACCTTATCAAACTCTCCGAAAAATGTTTATGGGGTTGGTGGTATCCCGAGTTGTGAAACATATGTGCGCGCTTGCATACTCAGACAATCGCAGCGGCAAATCACGTTCCAGCCGGCGCCGGGAGGTTTGAACGAGGAGGCGTAGCGGGGAAACTGCGGGCAGAACAGCACATGATGCGGGCTAAACGGGCAATCGGGCGAATAGCGGGCTGAATACAGCATCATTAGGGCTGATGCACAACTATCGGGGTTCGGTTCAAAATATGAAGAGTATCGTGTATCTGCCCGCTTTTCGCGGCCACTGACCGCCGAGTGACATCTCTTAGGCCGATGGTACACTTCACAGCGACGCTGTCGCTGCGACCGTTCACCACCAATACTTCTCATGAAACTGTTCCTACACCAACGCGCACTCTAAGGCAAATTGTGTGAGAAAACATGAGAACTTATAACATTTTGTTCACAGCAATTTCAGTCATTTTTTACAGCGACTATATCGCTGTGTAGACATCAGTGAGATACTGACCATTCGAGATGGAAGGTTCTGGCCAGAAGACTGCCGCGTGAAGACTTGTCTGGCCAGCTGTGGCCCGGCGGAAACCGCGGCCCAGCGAACGGTCAGACAAGATGCGTGGGAAGCGGTCGCGTGCGAACGCATCGCGGAGGTAGATATAGAGAGCCTGCGCAGGCTCCAGCGCGTGCACCTGGGTGCCTACGCAGGCTCCGGCGCAGGCACTTGCGCACAAAGCGCAGGCATGTTCAATTGGAAAAGACCCCCAATATGTCACCAGAAATCCTACGGTTTGCTTGCTGAAGCGCCCAGGTTAGCCCATGGTGGGCCCTCTGCTAGCCCATGGTAGCCCCTCCATTTGCCCATGGTTGACATGCCGAATATCAACCATGGGATAACGGTGGGCCCGCCGTGGTACAGAAGTTCAGAGTAGATGGCCCGTCGTCACTTGTTGTGCGGTCCCAGCAAGACTTCCGTTCGATGCGTTCTCTCGCTACCGTCATCCAGCAGCGTCGCGGACGACGTTGACGAGAGGTCTGATTCGTTTCCAGCTGAGCGTTAGTTGGTCCATCCGTTCTCTTGGGATCCACTCCAAAGTTCTTTTTGCCCACGTACCGTCTTCCCTTTTCATAGTATGACCAGCTCATCGAAGTTTTGCCTTCGAAACGTATACCTCTGGGTCATGAAGACGAGATATTGCCGTAAGTCGGAAGTGCGAAGCCCTGCTTGATGTTGGGTACGCCGGTTGTATCTCAGAAGACAACGCTCAAGAGCTCAACTTCTGGTGCGCAGCGTTTTTGAGTGTCCGCATACGTCTCCGCAGCGTAACACAGCGCTGGAAGAGGTGTGTTATCGAAAAGGTGCGCACGGAGTGGTGGTTTTTCTCTAGCGGCGGTGGTCCTTCTTCACGAAAATGGAATTCCCATGAATGAGGCGGGCAGAGGACAACAGCCCAGCGAAGCGACTACCGTTTCCGTTCCAGTTTCGAATGTTCGTATCCTGTACTCGTCTCGTTCAGCCTTCCCGAGTCTGGAGTTGAAGTCCCCTTGTCGTTGTGGATGCGATTCTGCAGCTGTTCGTGCGCATTCTTGTCATTGCAGGAATATAGTGCATGTCGCATTCCTTGGGGTGCGGTTGCAGTCTCTGGCGCAGGCGTCGCCGACGTCATTCCAACAAGACAACGACTTCGGATCAATTTCCGTCCTGCGTGATCGCCGCTCACCTCGACTTCGGTGCCGTGAATTCCACACCTAGCTAGAGTGGTGCGCCGACGTGGGAAAGATGTCGCTCGACAGGTCCATAACTGCGAAAGTGGTGCGTCAGCGCTCAATAGTGAGGAAAATGCCCCTGGACAGGTACACACTTGCGGACATAGTAGGCAAGGCTCAGTGCAAGGGAAAATGTACACGAATACGAATCGAGCGGGGCGAGCCTCAAAAGAAGCGTGGGAGTCTGCGTTAGCCGGACGATCAAGCTGGTAAGTCATGATTGCCCTTGCCCTCAAATGAGAACTCGCAAAAGCGCACCAAGGCACCAGAGAAGTTCAAAATAAATTGGAGGCTAGTGAATGTGAACGAATTACTCAGACAAAAATGTCAGGACATGCGGCGGACGATAGCCCTCATTTCTTCTCAGACAAAGTATCGCACCCATGCGTAGAGCTACCGCAGGGCACGCGGAGGAGTTGATCAGGAGACCTGGTCTGTCACAGACCGGGAACGACAATCACGATTGCCACTCCCGCGGCCGCAACATCCACGCGGTGCGGGCGAACACTGTGGATGTTTGGTGTTGCCTCGCCCGTGCCGCGTGGTTATTGTGGCCGCAGGAGTAGCAATCGTGATTGGTGTTCCCTGTATAATATTATTAAATCAAATCTAATACTTGATGTGTCTCGCCATGTCGTTGCACTTCGCATTTCTGCTATTTAATTCGAACTGGTCATAATTTCATGCCTACCTTCCCTGTCCCCAAAGAAAGAAGTCCCGATTGAGTCCCCACAATACCCCGGTTTCCTCCTCCGCATGTCCCGAAATGGTAGTTTTTAAACAAAACTTATCACTCCCACCATCGCAGAAGATTTCGACCTGATTTAACATTGCTCCTCAATTGCTTACCAGTCCGCTGTTTTGCCTCTGCTCCATCCGTGCCCACAACCGAGGGACCGATTGAGGCATCGACTAATGTTCTTATTGCAGTTCATTCGCTAGCGCAGAGAGTGTTGCAGACTGCGATCTACACTGATCGGGACGAAACGTTGATTACGTAATCATTGTAGGCATAGAGATTCTTGCACGCTTTTCGCTGAGAAACTAAAACTAAATGAGTTTATCTATCTCAATGATTTCCCACTTTTTCGTCCGGGGAGCGCTGAAGACATGCTTCTTGGGGTTGTCTAATATACTGAACACAATGTGACAACGGTTTGACGTGAATTTATCCATTTTTTCGCTTTTGATGGGGAGGGGTGTTGCATCCTCACTGGGGTTTTCTGAAGCTCTTAACATAAATATGACAAGCAGTTTACACTGAAGGCCCACCTTATAGAGTTTCTTCCAATCGATTTTTTAACTTGTCATTTTATAACTTTCCGTTCGTGGGTGGGTCAGTGAGGAGATGTGTAGTGAGGTTTTCCAATAGGCCGAACAGAAGTATGTCAACAAGGAAAGCATTGTGCAGTTTGCACGATTTTATTTATTTATTTATTCAATGCACTCTAGGCGCGCTCATGTTAAGACAAACACATGAATTAGGAACTAATCATTTGCAGAATTATTTAGAGTAAAAACAAATCAGATAACCAAGACCACAAAGAAGCTTATGCAATAAAAGAAAACTCAAACATTCCAATGGAGCTTGTGAAACATAAAATTAAGACAAACTCTGAGTTGACTAGAGTGCTTATCAGTACCATAGCACAATACAATTCAGCGTAATAAGGGCAGTTCAGGGAAACTAAATTGCAGCCATGTAATCGTCCTGGTTATGGGTAACCTCCAGAAAATTTGGTGAAAGAACAGGAAAGGGTAGGCACTGTTGACTGCGAAATTTTGAAACGTTGTTATCTAATCCCGGTATCACCCAAATTTCCAAGACCAGCCAACCCGGGTCCAGAAGTTGGCTGGCATTAACCCCATTTAAAAAAAAACAGCGCTTCAAAACGCAACCAACAGAGAGTTTCCGAGAAATGGATTTCTTGTGTCGGGTTAGCAGCATTCATTCAAGGAACACAAGTAGTAGGAATAGTCAAGCACTGTAGCCAATATTTTAGGGTTGCGAACATGCGAAGAACAGGAGCTGACTAAACATCAGAAATTTTTAGAATTTTCAAAAGATCCAATTTTTTGACAGCTCTCGAAAATTCAGCGCTTGATTGAGACCGCATAATCTCCCTAGGCAGCATTTGTAGCCATCCAGCCGTTCTTATAAAAAAGGAATTAGAAACTAAGGAAATTTTCCTGCGAAGTTTACAGTGATGCAAAATAAATCCACCAGCTCTTCCATGACTTGGTCTAAAAATCCAATATTGCTTGCCCTTAATTTTAGTTCAAGTCGAAGTATACGGAAGGCAAACACTAAATCAGCAAAAACTCGCCGGTATTTCAAACGCTTAAGGTTGAACATCCTGAGTCTTTCTTGATAAGTGGGCACATTTTGACCGAAATTTCCAAGAGATTGTGATTTAAGAAACAAAATCTTCGTGGAAGCACCATCTCAACTTTGGCAATTCGTTTAACTTTCGCGGGGCTCCAAGCTTGCAAGCAGTACTTCGTGTTCGGTAGTACATACGATTTATAAAGACACAGAAGTATTCTTGTATCTTTGGTGTGAATATTGCGAAAATCAGGAAAAGTGCTCTGAACGCTTTATCACTGATTTCATCAATTTGTTTACGAAATGTGAGTTCACAATCTATCCATTATATGTACTTTGGACCGAATAACGTATTCGAATGAAAAATTCGAATAAACATTCGAATTCGAATAATTCGAAATTCGACTATTCGAAAAAAGTCCATTTTCGAATTTATTCGAAATTCGAATATTCGAAAAGAGTGAACTTTCGAATTTATTCGGAATTCGAATATTCGAAAAAAGTGAATTTTTGAATTTGTTCGATATTCGACTATTCGAAAAAAGTCCATCTTCGAATTTATTCGATATTCGACTATTCGAAAAAAGTCCATTTTCGAATTTATTCGAAATTCGAATATTCGAAAAAAGTCCATTTTCAAATTTATTCGAAATTCGAATATTCGAAAAAGGCCTATTTTCGAATTTATTCGAAATTCGAATGATCGAAATGAGTCTAATTTCGAATTTATTCGAAAATCGATTTGGCTTTCTCTCGAATAATCGAATAATTTCGAATATTCGAGGGAGTTTTGTGTACGCACATTTTTGCTTTCCAAGCTGCCAGGCTTTTCTCTGTAATAGTGGATGGTCCGCAGAGGACGAATGATCAGCAGTGTATTTGATTTTTCAGGCTCCTCATAATGTTACTCATTCGTTAATCACGCAATTCCACACTGATAGTGCTCCTCAAGCTCAACCCCGAAGAAAGAAAGAAAAATGACTGTAAAAGAAAAATGCTATGGGATTGCAGTATCATTTTCTGCTCTGCTCTGCGTAAGGCAAGCCCCACCATCCACCACAGCAAGACTTGTCAAAAAGGACCTCCATGCGACAACAAGGAGGTGTTGCTGTAGTGATTTCCTATATAAGCCTCGAGAACGACTCATGAAGTGAAAAGCATTGAGGTCACTGTCATAGTATGGAACTTTTCAAGCAAGATACGCATAAAGGCCATCTTGATGAGGCCCTGCCGTTAAGATTTGGTGCCATATTGCAGCTAGAATCCCTAGAGCACTGATTCGGCCGGTATATTTCTTCGTGTCTTTGAGTTTTCAGAATGTCATGATTGAAGTCAAACATACTTGCAGAGCGTCTATCATAGTAGAAGAAATCTTCACCACCATGAATTCAAATTCTAAGGTCATCGGAGACTCCCCGCTTCCCGAAATAGTCAAACTGTTCAAGCAATCGGATGAAAACGAAATCTAATATCAAATTCAGTCGATTATTCGAAGTCTGAAAAACCGAATAAATTCGAAAATTCAAAATTAATGACGAATCGAATATATTCGAAATTCGAAAATTCGAAATAAGTGGCGAATCGAATATATTCGAAATTCGATTATTCGATAATAGTGAAAAACCGAATATATTCGAAATTCGATTATTCGAAAAAATGAAAATTCCAATAAATTCGAAATTCGATTATTCGAAAAAATGGAAAAATCGAACAAATTCGAAATTCGATTATTCGAAAGAATGGAAAAATCGAATAAATTCGAAATTCGATTATTCGAAAAAATAGAAAAATTGAATAAATTCGAAATTCGATTATTCGAAAATATGGAAAAATCGAATAAATTCGAAATTCGATTAATCGAAAAAATGGAAAAATCGAATAAATTCGAAATTCGACTATTCGAAAAAATGGAAAAATCGAATAAATTCGAAATTCGATTATTCGATAAAAGTGAAAAATCGAATATATTCGAAATTCGATTATTCGAAAAAGTTAAAAATCGAATAAATTCGAAATCCGATTATTCGAGAAAAATTTTCGAATATTCCAAAGTATACTATCCATATGCCCAAGTCTTTCACCACATTCTTACAAATAAGTGGAGTTCCATCAAGTAGGTAATCTCTATTAGGCATATTACCTAAGTGAAGCACATTTGTTTTGGTAAGGTTCAGGGGCAGGTCATGAAGAAGAGACCAGGCTTTCATTGCTTCAATTGCTCTGGGTAGTGCCTCATGGACAAAATCGGCATTAGTGGCATTGTATCTGGCATAAATTTTTATGTCATCCGCGTACATAAGAATTTTAACACATGCGCTAACTTTTAGGAATGAGGGCAAGTCTGCCGTGTAAATCAGGAATAGGAGCGGGGATAGGACTCCTCCTTGTGGAACTCCACTCGGGCATTCATACCTATCCGGATAACTGTACCCAACTTTGACCGTTGAGTGCCTATTGTTGAGGTACGATTCAATCCACTTCAGTAACGATCCTTCTACACCGAAATGTTCTAATTTGGACGAAAGTTTACCGTGGTTTACTCTATCGAACGCTTTCGACAAGTCAAAGTAAACGATATCAACGGAGTCTCCTTCATTCGAAGCTAGGTGCCAATCATGCAAACAATCAGTCAGCAACGTAATCGTGGATGAACCGGACAAATTTTATGAATCCCAACTCAGGATGCTTGAAGGATGGCGCATCCTGCAAACGGGGTTGACGCCGGCCACTGCTTACGCGGACTTTCAAGTTTTACTTTCCTATGAAACAGAATTATCAATGACTCTGAGGTCTTTCGTGGGGCTCCTGTGGCACAGTAGTAAGAGGCTCACTGCACACACTGTCGATAGTTCGATCGCGCCCATGGCCAACCCGGCCATCCATCTTTCCGTATTCTGAAGATTGCTTCCAGAGAGTCTAGGAGTATGAAGAACTGACCTGGTACACCGTATGCCCCCGCAACTCACTGCATAGGGCACACACGCATTCAATGCCTCTACTATGCTCAGATGAAGTCGAATGCGTGGAGCATCCCGTGTGACGAGATCAACGCCGACCACTTTATCCTTCACCCTGAGGTCTTTCATGTACGCTGTTGTTTTCGGCAGTTTGCATAGATCCTGTTGCTGCAGTAATCTCAGAATAGACCTCTGACAAGGAAAGTGCAAGAGGCCAGGCTGACAGATCGAAATGAGACCTATCTGGCTTGAATCTTTGCTTGGTAAGGTCCTCCAGCATATATATCATTTCTGCCCAACGTGCTGAAAAACAGGTATGGCCGAGTGGTGAAGGTGCTGAACTGTTAAGCAGAGGGTCGAGAGTTCGGATCTCGTCATGTGCATCCGTTTTGCATTTTCGTTTTTCTATTCCTTTTATGTAGTTCGAATTAAATTTAAAAGATTAGAACATGAAACCTATCATCATTGTTGTACCAGCCACGAATAACTACACTATATTAAACGTAGTCTACTGATCGTACATTTGTTCCTCTCGTCGCTATAAAACAGAAAATTCTCCATTCAAAACGACACATGGTGCATTATGCGAGTGGAAGAAAGTTTGACTTATAATCCCGAGAAAAGGTGATGTGACGAAAATCCCCAACATGGTCTAATGCAGGTGGCTGTGCGTTTGGCTGAGTTCTGATTCGTGGTTGTCCTCTGAAACTCAGACTCAAAATGTTGCCAATAAGGACAGGTTTTACGTACTAGTCATTTAAAGTTAATTTCAACAATGAAGAAGGAGTAAAAAAACAAAAATGCAAGACGGATGCACATGACGGGATCCGAACCCTCGATTTCCTGCCTAACAGTTCAGCACCTTCACCACTCGGCCATATCTGTTCTTTAACGCATTGGGCAAAAATGAAATATATGCTGGAGGACCTTGTGAAGCAAGGATTCAAGCCAGATAGATTTCTTTCCGATCTGCCAGCCTGGCCTCTTGCACTTCCCTTGTGAGTAAGGCTGTTTCTCTGTTTGGGCATGCACACTGGTATTGGCGCTGTATTTTGTAACAGCCACATTGTAAAAGAAGGTCTTTAGAGACAACTTAAGTAAATCATAATGATAACATCAACGCCAGAAACAGTAACCTAGTATATAGTTGGGTGCAAAACGCCAATAAGGAATCAATTATATTCAAACACAAGTTTTTTTTTGTTTTAAGAATAGGTATAAAATATCGGATAATTGTAACTTGCCTGGTATATACATGTTACCTAAACTCCACAAGAATCCCTTCAAATTCAGGTTTATAACCGGTGCCTACAACAGTATTGTTAAACCTTTATCAAAGGACCTGTTATTCATATCTACATTTATTAAAAAAAACACTGCATCAATTATACACAAGTTACTAAGAATAGAAACCATTGTGTAAAAACATATTGGGCGATCAACAATGTAAATATTGCACATGAACTCAACTCATTTATGCATGAAAACATAAAAGTATACTCTGCTGACTTCACAGATATGTTCACAAATCTGGAACATAAAACTGTTATGAAGCAGGTTGCGGAACCATTGAACTTATGCTATAAAAATGCTAACAAAACTTATATAGCTAGCAATGGCTTCAACATATTCTATGCTGGCAACACTAATAAAAGCAACTATCATACTCTATCATATTGCAGAAAATTTGTGACTCTGTGCGTGCGTGCACACCATTGAGGGGGCGCAAGTAGCGGTGAGCGGTGGTATCAGTGACCACAGGGATAAGCTGGCATCCGAAGGTGAGGAAACCCATGGAGACGGGTGCAGCGATATGATAAAGGTGCGCCGGGGTCGAGAGTGGGGGGACGGGTCCTGCGATATGATAAGGGTGTGCCAGCGTCCAAAGTGGTGGGGAGGCGGGCCCGGCGATATGATAAGGGTGCGCCGGCGTCCAAAGTGGGGGAGACGGGTCCTGCGATATGATAAAGGTGTGCCAGCGTCCAAAGAGGTGGGGAGACGGGTCCACGGCCCGCGATCAGAGGTGTGGAACCGCCTGGAAAATGAAGAAGTGCACGAAGCAGGATCAAATCCTACACAGTGGGTGATGCCGGTATTCATAGCGGCTTTCTCCCGTACGTGCATTCCTTCCTCCCCTGCAGCTATTTGCTCATTATTTCCTTCCTCACTCTCTGTCCTTTCCATTCGTGTCTGAATGGACCATTTCCCCTTTCTGCTCATATACACCAGTGCACCCTTATCATGTTAGTTACCACAACAGCCAGATAAACATATGCCATTCTAAATAATCACTTGGGCTGTATCAGTTACCTTCTAACATTGATAGCTCGCAGGGCCAAAAAAAAAGAGAATCACTTCGAGGAGATGGGAGAAGGCTACCCCTAACGGATTTGAGCACCTTCCAGGAAATCGTTGACACTACATGGGAGAAGATTTATTAGTCTCTTTTAAAGGGTTCTCTAGGAGTTCTTTTTATATAATTTAAAGTATGCGAGCGAAGCAAGCACCAATAAAAGTCTGGAAGTCCGGCGTTAGCCGGACGGACGGACTGGTGGATATTCTAGCTGATATCACTTTATCAGTGATGGAATTCAATTATGCTAAGAAGATAAAATTGACTTATACCTAGTATTTATACCATACAGATACATGGGTGATTTATTAGTATTACACAATACGGATGATTTTTATATAGAAAAAATACTTAAAGAGGTTTATGAAAACCGATTGGAAGTCAAACCTACCCATAAGAATCCGTACAAAAGTGAATATTTGGATCTTTGTATAAAAGTAAGTGACAACAAAATAAACACAAGCTTGTTTAACAAAACGGATTACTTCAATTTCAAGGTTATAAGATTTCCGCATTTTCAATTCTTCATAACCACAAGAGTTAAATGTGCAACAATATATACAGAAACATTAAAAATAGCACAAGTTTGCTCAAATTTAAATGATTTCAACACCAGATTGAAAAATATGTTCAATATGCTTAAAGGAATTAGGCATCCTGTAGATATAATTTACACAAGTGTCTTGAAATGCATTTACAAGAACAAGTTCATTGTGTATAAGTACAATTTAGTTGAACAAAAAGAACATCTGAAATTGTTTTTACATAGTATACTTGAATGTTCGTAGATTTCATCCCTCAGTCAATAACACAGGGCGACCCGACGGCTAAATTGGTCCGACCGGGCCACCCGACTTCCTAATTTGTGGGCGTGGCCAGTTGCATGGTGATCCGAGGGAATTAAATGAACCACCGGGCGATCCGAGAGCAATGCATGAAGTATTTGGCGACCCGAGGACTATTCATGCCGGAATTGTTAGCCCACTTAAAGAAGGCATCTCATCCAGGCTTCAGGCAAGAATGATATGCGAAGGCTACAAGAAGGTAGAGGCTCTAAATATTAGGTTGTAGGGAAAGTTCTCGCGGTTTTTAAAATTTTGCAGTTTAACCCCACTCTGCCTTGCAGCGACCTATCTTTTGCATATATAAGGTGGTCAGGTATGTGCAAGTTTACTAGTATCATTCACTGTTAACTCCTGCACAAGCCCTGCCAAGAAGACAAATTTTTCGAAACAGTACATTTGCAGCCTTTTAGTACACGGCTTCGAATCTGGTGAATTAACAACCGTATCCAGTCACCGTTTTAAGGCTGTATTTGGGGACGGTGCAGTGACCGAACGTCCTACGCAGGATTGGCTCAGACGCTTTTGTGCTGGCGACTTCAACCTCACCGTTTCCTCATATTCGGGACGCGCATCCGGAGCCGACAGCAGTCGATTGCGGCAGCTGGTAGATCCACATCCAAGGCAAACTATGTGTGGAAGGAGAAGTCTTGGATGTTCACTTTACCACCATAGCCGATCACTTGCGCCAGGTGGGAAAGGTATAAAAGTTATCACAGTGTGTGATGGTGATTTGACGGAACGCGATCCCCGGTGGTTACTGAATTGCCCTCGTACAGACGCATTAAAAGCTGGATGAAGCCCGTCTTCACAACAGATGAGAAGTGGTGTCTGTACATCAACATCAAGCGCAGCCCACCTTGGGTTGACAAGGATGAGCAGCATGAGCCGCAGCCAGAGGCGGGTCTCCACCTTCTGGAGGTTATGATCAGTTCTTGGTGTGACTGTAAAGGCATCATACACTAATAGGTATTGCCGCGCTACATTGCGGTCACGGTAGACCTGTGCTGTCAGCGGCTGCATAGAATGGCCACAAAAGTCGCGGGAAAGGGTCCGAATCAAGGCACGATCCAATTCCTGCACGACCCTGCTCGCCCACTCTTTATAAGAGTGGCCCGCCAGAAGCTACTCGACTTTGGATTGGAAGTGCTAACTTCAGCACTGTACAGGCCTGATCTTGTGCCAAGAGATTAGCAACTCCTCCTCACTCTCTGTAAAGCATTGCAAGAGAAAGCGTGCGATGACGAAAATGACTTGGATTGCTGGTTGAGCAACTTTATCGAGTCAATGCCAGTACAGTTCTTTGCCGAGGGCATCGAATTGCTTCCCAAAAGTAGGCAAAGATTGGTAGTACATGGTGGTTATTTACTCATTTTTTAATGTGTTTTTCTTTTTTTCAAAAAGTCAATAAAAGAAGATGTTTCAAGAACCGCGAGAACTCTCCCTACAACCTGTATATAATAGATTTCACAGGCAAAAAGGAGAGAAGCCTTCTCATCTTTTCGGTATTTTTCCCAAATATTTGAAGGGTACAAGAACATTATGCGCATTTTTATCGTTTTTGGCAACTTTGCCGCTAATTGGAGCGTTTCAGAACGGACAGCTACTCTCTCATAGCACTTCTTTAGAGGTTTTCAGATAGTGGTTTTTGGGAGTAAGCACTACTCTAGTTTTCTAAAACTAATAAGCAAAGAGCAATTTTTATTTCTGCTTGCGAAATTTGAGCAAGAATTATGCTCTTTATACAGGAATTATTCTGTGACGTAGACTTTAAAAACCTTTAATAACAACGAAGAAAGGAAATGATCCTCGATAAAGGTATCGTAGCCGTCTGTTGTCCGCTGCCGCTCTCTGTGCCTCATCGCATTTTTTTTGTTTCCTCATTGTCTGCGCTTCTGCACTTCTCATTGACACTAACGCTCGCATTCTCGATTGATCCTGTGGCGAGGGACGATCCGAAAATTTGCACCACTGGCTGCTCCAGTACGTACAGTCAACGGGAAGGTAAAATGGCCAGGAAAAATTTCTGACTGTCACTTTGGTGCAGTAATTGCTGCAGAATTTCTATTTAAGGATTTCCACGCGTTGGACCGCAATGGGCCCGAATTAGACGGATCCGTGTGGCGGACCGCCAAATCAGGCGAGGCGGACCTCCACATCCTCGGTATTTGCCAGAGAGGTGCTGACAAAACTAGATCAAAAGAACGTGGTGTGAGAACGCGAATGGCCGAATGGATAAGCGATGAGGAGGGTAGGTACTTGCCGACAACGATTTGCTAGTTAAACGCTTCTTTGCAAGTTGTTTCTGGGCTGAGCTGGGCGGACAAGTTGTTTTTGGAGTTCTGAGTGAACATGCCCGCAGGGGAAGGGAGGAATCAGAAAGGCGAAACTACGGCAAATACCGTTCGGATCGT
>JARK01000189.1:22987-90639 GCA_000688135.1 Ancylostoma ceylanicum | reverse complement strand
CCCCCCCCCCCCGCCCCTCCCCTGCGTCCGCCACTGCACTTACATGTTTTCGCGCTGTTAGCGTTCTTCTCGGGATGATAGGTTCGTCACCCGGCCTCTCGGTGATGGGTCATCGCCTTCCCCAAAATACTGCGCAAAAAATATCTGCGTTTATGCGTTCAGGATCAAGAGTACCTATCATGTTCAAGAGTGTTGATATCGGTCTATTCCAACCTCCAAACTTTTACCTTTGTGAGATAGTACGTTATTTGAGCTAAAAAAGACTCGCTACGGACATGTAGTGATGGAACAGTTCACTTTCGTGTGTGAAACGCATTAGACCTTCCGCCTATCCGAAGCGATGGGGCCTATCGTCTGTCCGCCGACGCGATCGTGGATCAATAGGCAGCGAGGCTATGATGTATGTTGTACGCTGCCAAATCGCCTACATCACAGCCGCGCCGCCTCTAGACCCCTGTCGGCGGCCCCGTCGTTTCGGATAGACGGCGCCTAGGTTAGAAAGAGCCACAAAAGAGGTCCAGTACCGAATACAGGGAGTGAGCCGGCTTGGGATTGAAACGCTTAGTTTTCTTGCAGCTTTTGCTAACAAAAGTGTAGCAAAAGACCCTATATGCAGGCAACAACTTGAGAGAGAATTGAGAAACCGGTTCGAACCACTGACTGAACCATCGGATGTGAACGCGCTATGAGAAGAGGCCTCAAACAAGAACGTGAGTAACACTTTGACAATATAGCAAGCGAACTTGAACGCGCAGCAAACAGACGCGAAAATCGAACCGGTTGCTAGTCGCACTGGAAAAACTAGTGGCGACTATGTGAAAACTACCGATGAATGCCTATCTCGATGGCGAGAACTTTCTCAATAACCCTGTAATCGTCCTGTACCAGAGATTGCGCTACCGAGCCCACCTGACTTTCAATACACAAGTAAATCGATCTCTACTGTACCGACATTGAGGAAATTGGATGCGCTGTTAACAGATTGAAACGAGGGAAATCTGTTGGATGCGATAATGTGACTGCGGAAGGATGAAGACCTGCGTTTAGCTGCGGCTCATGCTGCTCACCCTAGTCAACCCAAGATGGGCTCCTCTCGTTATTGACATAAAGATACCACTACTTATCTACTGTGAAAGCGGACTTCATCCAGTTCCGCATGCGTCTGTTCAGTAGCGCAATTCAGTAGCCCCTTGGGCACGTAGCTGGAGATAGCATTCTGTCGAATCATCATCACACACTGTGAAAACTTCATTACCTTCTCTAACTGACGCATGTGTTCGTCGATGGTGATAAAATGAACATCCGAGATTTGTGTCTTTCAACACATACTTTGCCATGGATCTGATTCTACCAGCTGCCGCAATCAACTATTGCCGACTTCGGATGCGCGTCCTGACCATGAGAAAGCATTAAAGTTGAAGTCGCCAGCACCAAAGCGTCAGGACCAATCTAACGCAGGGCGTTCGGACATTCGGCCACTGTACCTTCTCCAAATACAGCGTTAATGCGGCGACTGGATACGGTTGCTGATTCGCCATATTTGAAGCCGTATACTAGAAGGCCGCCAATGAATAGCGTTGAAAAATTCATCTCCCTGGTAGGAATTGTGCAGGAGTTTACGATGAATGATAATAATCAACCTGCACACACTTCACCTCCTTATATGTATTTTATATATATATATATATATATGTATATATATAAATAGGTCGCTGCAGGGTGACGTAGAGATTAAAAAGCACACTTTTGATAACCTCGAGAACTTCCCCTACAACCTAATATTTGTGGACGGACGGTAAAGTGGCGCTGACATTGACAAAAGTAGACAAACAAGTTTTAATATTTGTTCGTAACCGTATGAAGACTATTCAAGAAAATATGTCTAATGCCCATGCCCGACATGTTTCAACGGCGATTAATCCAGCAGATATCAGCGCCGAGCCTCGATCGATGAACTTCAAAAACCATCTCAGTGTTGGAAAGGTCCCCAATATCTGGCATTTGGCGGCCGCATCGCATTTGGAAAGTTTTCAATTTCTGTGCGTCCGAGTGGAGGATTGTCCTGGAATCGACTGAGCGTTCGGAACATGTGAAGCGAGAAACGTTACTAGCTACCAGCAAAGAGTTAGCTAGAGTTGGGCTTACTCCAATGTAGTACAAAAACAAGGACTCACAACTACCCGACCGGTGCGATCTGAAACCAGTGCTACCATTGCAGGAGATACAACGCAAAACCTTTCACCCTTCTGCATTTTCCAGTGCACCCAACACAACGCGTAAAGCGGTTGGGAATAATGAATTTCTTTGGACCGATGCAATACCGATCAAACGCCAAAACTGTAGAGAAGTACTGGATGCTTCTCTTCACCTATCTCAACTATCGAGCGATATATAGTAGTGGTCATCCTAATTCAGTGCTGTTCCTTTGTGGCCATATCACTAGTAACACCACGCATCACCAAAGGGAGCTCATGCAATGGCGTGGGCGTAGCGGTGTGGGCCTAGAATGGCTTCATTTATCAGTGAAGGTAACAGTTTTCGGTCGGGAATAGCTCCATTTACAAGTGGAATGAAACACTTATCGAGCACCACCGCTACGCTCACGCTCTTGCACCAGCTCGCGTTGGTGATAGGTGAAGGTATAGTGATACGACCGATAAGGAACAGCACTGAATCATAATGGCCATGACTATATAGTGAATTCAGGAAGGAGTCGGTGCTGGTGCATTCACGGACTGCAGGTAAGTAGTGCGGCTGTGCACTACCAAGCATACTTGATATTGATTGAAAATGGCCGCGTATCAGTCCATGATCCTTCCACCAACAAAGACTGCCGGTTGAATGTACATGGACATTGTTCTCAATATGACGATTCAATCGGTGTTACACATACTACGTCGTTCCACTACGATCATAGGGTGCCCAACATGGATCGTCTGCGAGAACGCCCTCCAGTTCAAAATCGAGTTTATACCCAGTCTGAGCCCTTTGATGTTTCCAAGGAATCATTCTGACACGCAATCGGAAGCCGCGTACTGAACCTGGAAGACATCAAAACTATTGCGAAAGGATCGGAGATGCCATCATCAACACCCGACTTCTAACGTGCATATATCACCAACGACTACGACTACATTCCATTACGACCTATCTTTTTTTGGGACCACCGGCATTACTCTCTGGTCCATGTCCAGATGATCCTCTGGCGAATGGCAACCTCCTGACAACATTATAGAGAACACCCTCAACGCTTGGCATAGTACATCTTAAAAGCAGTGTGTCAGCTCGTCACAACCTCACATCATTCGAACACACTCGGGCTGCTGAGAACATAGATGTAGGTCTGTTCCCTCAAACTTACACTGCCATCCTCCCCCCAATTGAACAAGGCGGCGCGTGCGTGTTCGACTGGGGCGCGGTGCTGCAACAGCCGATCAGCCTCATACCGTGCCCCAATCGAACACGCACGCGCCGCTTTGTTCGATTGGGCGAGGATGGCAGTGTAAGTTTGAGGGAACAGACTGTACTTTGGATCTCGAGAAAACATCGAAAACCCCGAAAAATACGGGGTCCTTTTCCAATTCCAAAATTCTTGGCCGGTTGTACGAGAGGCTTCATTCCGCGATGGAAGCTTACTGAGGGTACGGCATTGTTTTCCAACACGGAGATACTTGTTCTGTCTATGCCGTTGAGAAGTTCATTCCGATGAACAATCTCTTTTTCATCGCTTCCTCTTTGTTTGCGGTCTGGGAAGCTCGTCCATGTCAAGATCACATTTTGCCTTAATAGTAGGGTTTTTAGTGTGTGACCACTTTTCTCGCATTTCAAGTACCTCGCTGGAATCAGCGCGCCGAGAAGAATCGGATTCCGTTGACAACACGATACCCAGAACGACCTGACACACTGCCTTTAAGTCTCTAACACGTTCTGGAAGAGATGGACCCAAGAGAACCTTATGTCACTATGAGAAAAATAGAAGGACACACAAAAATCCTCAATCACACGGAGAGGAACTTCGAAGCTAACCGATGTCGTGATGATTCATAATTCAAACCTCAAAAAAGGCCAGTGGAAACTAGGTAGAATCACACAATCATAAGATGATTATCGAAGATCCGTCGACATAAAACTTCCATACAAAAAAGTGATTACACGACCTCTGAACTTGGTGTACAATCTCGAGATATCATCGACTCCTCAACAGATGAAAGACACGATTCAAATCAGCATCAGTTGCAGCACCAAGCTTCCATGGGCCACCATATGGTAGCAAAATCAAAAGCTTCTTGGAACGTCAATGCTATACCAGTCTACGCAACGTCATCTCCCTTACACAGGTCGCGTTCGCTTTCAATACTCAATGCCCTAACGACATGTCCACCAACAAAACCATCGTATTTGCAACCAACTCTGCAGAAGGAGGAATAACCATCGCTCGGATCAACCATGAAAACATGGAACGAATGTGTTGGTTCCCAGTCTCCTGTCAACACGTTCTGGGTACCCACATGAAAGCGGGTTAACATTATGTGGAAAACCGTGCTAATACCAAAATGGGCAATTGCATGTTGCTTCAACGACAGTGATAGAATCAGTTTTTTTTTTCAAATGGGACATGGTTCCTGAGAGCATAAGAAACTATTTACATGCCAAAACAAATATGCTTCTTCCAGGCCTCGCGAAACTGCGATCATATGAAGAAAATAGGACGCTTCCATCAAGTCCAGCTTTTTGGCCACAATCTACTGTTAGTGGAGCAATTGACTATTATTAGGTTGTCAAGTATGATACGTCTGGGGTGGTAGTAATTAGGTCGAAGTGATCATGTAATCGTGAGGTGTAAGTCCCAGTTAACAAAATGTATGATTTTCTGGCAATTTCGGCGACGACACCATGCTTTGGCCCACATACATTTGAATCAACCGGCGCTCCAATACATTTGATTCGTTCCTACATCTTCACCATAGTTCTAACGATTATTCTCTCAGTCTACGCCCTTTGTTTTCAAGAAGTCATTTCAGAAGAACACTTCCTTCTTCCCGGCAAGCCTTGTTAATGAAGATTTATAAAACGGGTTTCTCGAAAAGCTACACCGAAGAGCCCGACTCGAAAGAGTCGACCCATAAAATATTATATAGATAGCTATTTATGGCAAAATAATCGCACTTGTTAAACAACCTCTTAAGAACTGGCGTTGTGTTCAATACCAAAACCTTGCACCTCGAAAGATATATTGAGATGGTCACTCCCACCAACCGGTGACTGAACAGTAATGTTATGGAGTGTGTAGATCTGCATTGGTTGGAAATAGTAGATCTGAGAAACTAGCTCCCCTGGTCGGTTCCAGTACGTATTGTTTGAAATAGTGACAATGAAGCATAACTGAAAAAGAATCAGTAAACTGATTCTCATCATTCCACGTTACCCACTGAATTTCAGGAAGATTAAAATCATTGACTAAGATGACAGGCGATTCCGTAGTGGATAAATCCCCAATAACCTTAGTCAGCTGCTCTGTGACACCTACTGAGGCAGAGGGTGGTCTGTATACCAAAATTGTTCTAAAACGCATATCAGCATGGAAAATATCCACAGCTAAAATTTCATACCCCTTTGAAACTGATTCATTAAAAACCACGGAATGAGTTAAATTGCTTCGTATAGAGATAGCCACTCCCCCACCGGATTTTTGGCCTCTGTCACAACGTAGAATAACAAAGTCGTTCACCCAGATATCGAACAATGACGTAATCGAGTGATGACCTTTAGGCCACGTTTCTGAGAAAAGATGTAGATCATATTTAGCACTGAGACAAAAGTTAAGATCATTACAATTCTTCGGAAGCGATCTTAGATTAGAGTAAAAACACGAAAGCGACAATACAAATAGGTCTGAGGTGGCCCGAGCAGTAACAGTCCGACGAAATGAACCTAGTTTTCCGAAACATCCAAACAAGAATCATTTGATACCACCATATTCGAACTATTATAGATTCAGAGACATACGATGAGGGGAACTGTGCGGAGTTGTGATAATTAACATTAAGCCTAGCTTTCTTGCGGCGCTCTCTTTCCGAGGCTGTGAGGGACTCTCGGAGGAAGATCCCTTTTTTGGAAAAGAGCGCAGCCAGAAAGCTCTCTGTACAGCCAAACGCTGAAAGAATCTAGTAGGTAGGACAATTTGAAGTAATCGGTTAACACCCTTGGGTTTACCGAGTCGATAAATAGCAACAGGGTAGCACTGAATATCCAAATGAAACAGTACATTCATCACACTACTGTAATCGTATTCTAACCTATCCCTCAGAACAAGGCTCCTAGATTCAGGTATTCCGGTAATCACAATAGAGCGCAATCTCTCAGTTTCATGACAGTCCAATTGAGGAGAGGGAGACAAAGGCACATGATCAACTGTGGATTGCGTGGAAAACTGTTTAGAAGTGTGTGGCAGACTTAGCTGTTCTCGGAGCAGGCGATTCTCCTCCCTCAGTTGGTTCCTCTCCTGACGCACTGATGATAGCTCGTTGACCAGAGAGCCGAAAGCCTCCTTGATACAGTCAGGAACTCGTGGAGAAGCATTCAACTGTTAGGCTTCCTCAAGGCTGAGTGGCGCAGGGGATGATGGCGGCGAATCGATCTGTTGACCATTTGTTCCCTTAAGATTTCGGCGCACAGATCTGCCCATTTCGAAAATTTGCTCCAGACTAATGACAAAATCGAAGAAGATCGAACACAGAGGGTATGTGTACGATCAAACTCAGAAAAATGAAGACAGGAACACTTCACCTGGAGTCACCTTGATCACCTTGACTCCCGTTGATCGTCGGGTAAACCGAGCGGGCGCCAGCAATCCTTCCATTTGTCCCTCTCACGTGCCAGGGTGGTCCAATGCGTTCTGTCCGTTCGAGAGACACGAAGAGCATCATATCGTTCTTTGAAGGACTTCGTGAAGAAGTCTGACCATCGGGTCGGTGGTCTTCCTGTCGTGCGCTTTACGTTCCGCGGAGTCCAGTCGCTGACGGCTCTCGTCCAACGGTGGTCGTTTAGGCGCATCACGTGTCCGGCCCACCTGATCTTACTCGACTTGGCGTACACGGCAGCGTCCCTGATCTTCGACTGTTGACGAAGGGTGGAACTCCGTATTCCCGCTCTCACTTGCGTGAGGCGGGTCATTCCTAGCATCACCCTCTCGATGGAGCGTTCGATGACGCTGACCGCATTCTCATCCTGCTTACGTAACGCCCAGGTTTCCGAGGCGTAAGTCAAAGCAGGGAGAACCGTGGTGTTGAAGAGGTGGGCACGGAGCCTGATGTTCTTCGTCTTCTTCACTACGTCCTCGATGCTCTTGTAGGCTCCCCAAGCCGCTCGCTTCCTCCTGCCCAGCTCTGGAGCGAGGTCGTTCATCATGTTGACTTCCCGACCTAGATATACGTAGCTGGAGCATTCGGAGATGGTCGTTCCGTTGAGCGAGAATGGGGCATCCGGGACCCATCCGTTTCTCATGAACATCGTCTTCGTTAGATTCAGTTGGAGACCGATCTTTCCACACGCGTCGTCGAAGTCGGCCAGCATACGCTCCGCTTGACTGATGCTAGGTGTTATAAGGACGATGTCATCAGCGAAGCGAAGATGGTGTAGCAGCCGGCCGTCAACTCGCACTCCCATGTTGTCCCATTCTAATCTTCGCATGACGTCCTCGAGGGTGGCGGTGAATAGTTTCGGCGACACAGTGTCGCCTTGTCGAACCCCTCTCCTGACGTCGATGGTGATGTCGTCGTAGAATGGCGAGATTCTGGTCGTGAAGTTGCTATAGAGCTCACGAAATATCCTGATGTATTGAGTCGGTACACCCTGGTTGCCCAGGGCTTCCAAGACTGCTTCTGTCTCAACGGTGTCGAAGGCTTTCTTCAAACCGATGAAAGTGAGGCAGAGAGGCATCTTGTACTCTCGTGATACTTCAATGAGCCTGGTGACGGTGTGTATATGGTCGATCGTACTGAATCCTTTCCGAAACCCTGCTTGCTCGCATGGCTGTCCTTCGTCTAGTGTTCTTTCAATCCTATTAAGGATTACTCGCGTGAAGAGTTTGTAGACTACGGACATAAGGCAGATAGGGCGATAATTGCCGATGTCCTGCGGGTCTCCCTTCTTGTACAGCAGCACAATCCTGCTGGTCTTCCATTGGCTAGGTACCTTGCATTCCGACAGGTATCGCGTGAAGAGTCTAGCAAGTGTGTTCACAAGAGCTGTCGGTAGATTCTTCAGTGCTCGGGTCGAATCCTGTCGGGACCGGGCGCTGTACGATTCTTCACCGACTTGATGGCATGTCGGACTTCGGAAGAGAGAACCGACGGGATGACATATCCATCCTCTCTGAGATGGTATGGAGGGAGGCNGCTGTCGGTAGATTCTTCAGATGTTCGGGTCGAATCCTGTCGGGACCGGGCGCTGTACGATTCTTCACCGACTTGATGGCATGTCGGACTTCGGAAGGGAGAACCGACGGGATGAGATATCCATCCTCCCTGAGATGGTATGGAGGGAGGTGGACATGGCTGTCGAAGAGGTCCGAGTAGAAGTCGTAGATGACCTTCTCCATTACCCTTCTAGATGAGGTGATCGTTCCGTCTGGGCGCCTGAGTGCAGTCATCTTGGTCTTACGGTTGGCGAAGTCTTGGCGGGTGTTGCGGATGCTTCTTCCTGCCTCTGCGGCTTCTGTCAACCCTGCTGCTCGTCTCTCCTTGAGGTCTTCTTTTATCGCTTCTCTGCACCGTCTTGCAAGCTCGGACGTAAGCTGGTAGTTGCCTGCGGCTCTCGCTGCTCCACGCTGGCGTATCAGCTCGAGGGTCTCATGGGACAGTCGTCTCTTGGTGGTTCTCGAACCCTCGGCTTTCTTCGCACTGTCGCGAAGATGCTGAATGAGCCGTTCATACTCTTCATCGATGTTGTCGCCAACGGTATCTTCGCAAAAGCCGGCTAACGTAGTAAAGAGATCCCAGTTGATGGTTGGTTTGAGACTCCTCTTCTTGTACTTTGCGGCTTTCTCTCCCTTGCGCGAAAAGAAGAATCTTGCGCGAAGGAGGCGATGGTCTGATCCGGTGTAGAACATAGGTACAACACCGACGTCGGTCAGGCAAAACCTTCGATTGACGATGATGTGGTCGATTTCGTTATGGGACTCTCCACCGGGGGACTCCCACGTCCATCGTAGGGAGGTTGGTTTCTGGAACTGTGAGTTACCATGGATGGTCTTCGTCGTCATGATAAACTCGGACAGCCTCTCTCCCTGTTCGTTCCACTGCAGGCCGTGGGTACCGATGTGAAGTTCCTCAGGCGTTCTTCTGGGGCCAATCTTGGCGTTGAAGTCGCCAACGATGACCTTATAGAATGTGTGGTCTTCCCTGTAGAACTTCTCCAAGTCCATATAGAAGGCCTCGATCTCGTCTTCATCGTAGCTGGATGTTGGAGCGTAGGCGACGAAGACTGTCAGGGCCGGCATTGATCCACATCTCCTCAGTCGCAAACGTCCGATTCGGGTCGTTAGTTGTTCGAAAGAATCGATGTTCATGGCCAAGTTCGTGTTGACGAGGACACCAACTCCACCAACTCCTCTACTATCGCAGGTTCCAAGGAACAGTTCTTCTCCAGTATCGAAGGTGGCGTTCAGCGGTCGGTGTCTCCTCGTCTCGGTCAGTCCGATGACGTCGTACCTGATCTTCCTGGCCTGCACCATCAGATCCTCGATGGAAGCCTCCGATGCAAGTGTCCGTGCGTTGAAGGTACAGATCGTCATCATAGTCCTTCTCGTTTTAGGCAGCCTAGATAACCCCTCGAACCTCGTCCTCACTGACGCTGCCGTACCAGTGACTCTTCCGAGATTAGGGGAACACTCTTTATTATTGCTGTGTGTAGCTTGAAGAAAATGACCCACAGGGAATAGCTTGCTGGGCTCTATTCCCCCGTGGGGGCTGGGGTAGGGTTTCACCGGGGAGTTAGCCGGGCTCCCCGGGAGTGGACGATGGAGCTTATTTGTTGGAGGCGACTCCGAACCGCCTCCCTTGTACCTCCCAGTCACTTGAATGCAGGGCTTTTGATCGGATAGATGTGCAGGATACAATCCGCAGATGCGCAAGCACACCCACGCACGCATGCATGAACATAGTCACGCGCTGACGGAAAGTATAAATCGTTCCGATACTGCAGAAACAGGGAGTCCGTCCCCTGAATCCACGCGCGTCTCAGGGAAGGTACAAGGACCTTTGAGTTCACCTGGAGTAGTGGCAATAATCGACTTGTCAGCAGTGTTTTACCTCTTGCCACAAAGGTAACGCAATCCTAAGCCTTGACTAAAACAGATTAGCCGACGGTAACAGAAAGTAGGTGCCTCTGGATACACAGCAGCCGACGATATAGTTAACCCGACGACAAATGGTCCAGAAGAAGTAAATAATCATGTGATTGATGTTATCTACAGTCTATAGCTCGCATAACGATACAAACGGCAAAAAGTCACTTTTTTATAGACAGGCACTTATTTTTGTTGTGATATCACACCTACATTTGCACAATCACCTTCTTTTCTGTGCGGGGGTGATATATCAAGTTGAATGTTTAGACTGTAATGCGCTGTATATAGGGGAAACCGGCAGAGCGCTAAACGTACGCATCAAGGAGCATTTAGCAAGTAAAAGGTGAGGAAGTCTGACATCACCGCTTGGCAGACACAGGATCAACGCGCTTTGCGGAAATGACTTCAATGTCAAATGCACGATCTTGACATGCGAAGCTGAGATTTCAGCTAGAAAAGCATTGGAGCCGTTCTAGATTATCGTAAAAAATCCAGAAATGAGCAACAAAAATGAGTGTCTATCAATAACAAGTGACTTTTTGCCGTTTGTATCATTAGTGATTTTTGCCGTTTGTATCATTATGTGAGCTCTAGACTGTAGATAACATCAGTCGCGGATAATGTGGCATTGCTCACTTGTCCGTAACGACAGTCACAGCTGCTGCGGACTCTTCCGCACTAACGGCGGATTCAGAGTGGGGTTCATCTTTTGTCCTGGATGCTTTTCGAGGTAGCAAGCTTGGGACATAGTCGAGAACTGGCAGAACTGGAAGGGGCGTTTGTCGGTTTAGAACACAGATAACAGCTTTAAACCACTTTCAGGTCCCTGAAGACAGTCGAAACGTCGGGCAAAAGAATAAATCATTCCACCTAAAATACCTGGCCGGCATAATAATAGCATCAAGATCATTATAGAATGCCCAGGTTTAAAGAAGAAAAAACATGGGAATTTGTGTTTCAATTGTTTTGCGCATATGGCAACCCCTTAGTGATGTTAGTCATCAACGATACTGAACAACAAAAGTCAATTCCGATCATAGTATAGGGAACTATCACAAAATTGTGATATGGTTTCCCTGTTAAAAGAGCGGAATTGAAAAAAGGATCTCAAGTTGTCGACAAATCGTGCTCGAAAGGTGGAATATCCATAAAAAGTAGCACGACAATCGATCTCGCAGAAGTCTGCACCCGTCATTATTGTGTTTTTCTGATAGCAATCGCTTCACAAACTGTGCTGTTTCCAAACACACTTGCCAACTACGACCACGTTGCCACGATCAAAACATGGGAGCACGCCGAACTTTATCACCTCTCAGAACTCTTCTGTAAGCCCCATCCGACATGTGACGTTCTACAGTTATGATAGCATTGTTATAATGTTATAATATATAATATTATCTGTGCTGTCGCTACCTAAGTTCATTGCGATGCCCACGCTCGCAACGATCACCCAAGTACACAAGCAGGAGAAAGAATAAGTATCAAGGGAAATTCAAAACGTGCACAATATTGATACTTACTCAACTGACACAAGTTGAAGGATGTTCAGAAATCATTTCAGTCACATCTACAGAATAAGGCACATGGCATAGTGGGTCAAATTCCCCGTAATGTCCTGCTCAGTTTGCATTGGGTCTGATTCAACATGCTTTTACCGTGCGTCTCTGTGAAGACTGAATTGGCGCTGCGCTCGAAGATCGTTTCCCATCGCCTCATCTCTACTCGGAATTCTTGACAACCGACAAGCTCTTGCGTTTTGGAGATGCCTTATATAACGCATCATTGATGCAATGAGTCGCTTTCCTTACTGATCGTCCGAATTTAAATTCAAGGAACGAAATTTAACAAATTCGCTTACTGCATATCAGTTTTATATCTAAAACACAGCAACGCTGTGACATGTAACTGAGGCGAAAGTGGTATGGGTAGCAGATGCTTTAGGCTGCCAGCTAACATAAGAATCGTTACTGAATATCGCAACCGTAAGAAGCAAAGCTATGTTAAACACTGAATCACCACCAACTGCCCTGGAATTTTTGCACGCATCTAATGATAGCAATGTCTATGTGGAAAAGCTTCGTCATAATTAAGCTAACACGCAACTAGCTACAAGATTTGATGCATTTTTATGCCACGCTAAGTACATATCTATCCACATACATACAAACAAACGGACACACAAATTTTCACTCAATATACGCTCCTGAAAGTGGCTCAGTCATTTCATTGAAACAGGTATGTGTTCATTGTATTTATTATAGGATATATTTAGACATATCATATTAGGATTTGAAGCTGCATATAAATATATAAACCGGAAAACACTGTTACACTTTTGTCATTATGGGGACATCTGTAGGTTCTGAACCACATATGGTGTTTGCAAGAGGTGAGGTGGAAGAACCAACGAATGTGTGCTCTCTGTCGGCAATACGTAACAACATGGCCTATTCTAGCCGATAGTACAAGATTTACACGGTTACAGGATGCCCCGTATGAGGTTGGTTCAGCAAACTAACAGAAGCCCTGTACTTCAAAAAAAATCGTCCTTTCAAAAACAATTAGTGGACACCATAGGAATCAACCTGTCGGGGTGGTTCAGAAACTACTTATACGTCCTGCGTATACGTATCTCAGACTATAGAAACGGTTTAATGAGGGTCTACTGTTGGAATGAGATGGGAACGCTTAAGATATGCGAGTAATTCATCATTATTACAAATGAAATACTATGAACACGATTCAACTTCTGAAGTCGAAATGGCAAATGCATCAGTGCACTGGCTGTCGTTGCTAAACTCATCTATAAAAGTTCGAAATCGGCTCATCACCTCCCTGACAGTGAATTCACCAAGCACCTGAAACTCAGCAATATCTATGCGACATGCGTAAGGCCAAGTAAATAAAGAGAGCCCATAATTTATTGCACAACATTACCCCGTTTTGGTTCCGCTCTTTTCTCTGCCGGATAGAGAAATATTCAAAGTTTCTTCCGGTTAGAACCACGTTCTCCAGGATGGCTTTGTTTTAAAGCAGTTGGCCTCAAAATACTGAAACCTCGCCAGCTTAAATACTAGAGTTTTAGATTTTGATCGTCTTCAATGCGGAAGTTGCATTGTGGTACCATTCTCAAGAATATTTACGTTGAGGAAATACTAGATTGGTGCAAAAGTTTTGTCGGTTTTTTTTCTTCAAAACTCTATTACTCTCCCTAGATGTCATGTAACAATAATATATGGCGATGATCTTATAGAGCACACGTCTTGCTCTTCTTCGCTATTGGTGCAGAGTCTGTTTATTGCACTTAGAAGGCAGGATATATTCGAAGATTCATGAAATGAAAGGGTGTTTTCGTTTATAGTCGCTTTTTCCCCTTGGAAAAAACTTACTTCCATTCCACCTTCTTCGAGTCACCACGGACTTCGCCAGTTCAAAATGTATCAGAACGAATAGTTAAGAGATAAAGACGATAGAAACAATGGGGATCGATTGTCACGTTACATTGCCCTGGATCATTTCCAAACGGAGTGTTTTGTAGTAAATTCCATGTTCGTTTATCCTTGAATCTGGGCATTTTGTGTTGAACTCATAGAAGTTTTCTTTGCCTTGCCAGGTTGTTATGGTGGAAAACTTTATTGTGACTCTACGTTTCGACAGAAATCGTCTTCGTCAGGAGTATGAAAGTGGTTCCAGCCGTTTTGTTTATCTATGCACTACACGACCAAACGCCTCATCCTACTTTGCCAGTTACGGCGTTGTCCAGGGCAAACTATAATACAATGAGAACACCCGAGGTTGAGGTCCAACCCACCAATGTTTTTCACCGTGTCGCGGTTTTGTCCGCACAGCTCTAGATCGTTTGCGACGGACGAATGGATGTTACTCTGCGTCCGGATTTTATTTGATCTACACTAGATAGCTCGCATAACGATAAAAAAGGGAGAAGGCNGACGGACGAATGGATGTTACTCTGCGTCCGGATTTTATTTGATCTACACTAGATAGCTCGCATAACGATAAAAAAGGGAGAAGGTCACTCGTTAGTGATAGACATTCATTTCTGTTGTTCATACCCGGGTTTCTGGTGGAAATCCAGGCTGCTTCTAGTGCCTTCCTCTCAACAATATCGTTTTCGAATGCGAGTATTATGCACTTGACATTGAAGTCATTGCCACTGTGCGTCTCAACCCTATGGCGACCTAGCGGTGAAGTTACATTTCCTCGTCTTTTCGTGGTCATGTGTTCCTTAATCCGCACACTCAGTGCCCTTCCCGTTTCCCCGATGTAGAGATCATGACAGGTTAAGCATTCTTGTTGATATACGACTCCTACTTTGGCGCAATCACCTATGTTTCCGTGCGGGCAAACAACACATTGCTCTGATATACAGTATTCATCGTAGAGCCTGTTACGGACCAACTGCTTTCTGATGTTCTCGTTAGGAATGTTCCAAGAAAAACATCATCCTGAAGTTGAGCCCGAACAATGCATTGTTGCAACGCTGCGCTCACTCGTCACAGATCTGTCTCGATCCACATTCAATCTCTNTCCTCGTCTTTTCGTGGCCATGTGTTCCTTAATCCGCACACTCAGTGCCCTTCCCGTTTCCCCGATGTAGAGATCATGACAGGTCAAGCATTCTTGTTGATATACGACTCCCACTTTGGCGCAATCACCTATGTTTCCGTGCGGGCAAACAACACATTGCTCTGATATACAGTGTTTATCGTAGAGCCTGTTACGGACCAACTGCTTTCTGATGTCCTCGTTAGGAATGTTCACAAGAAAAACATCATCCTGTAGTTGAGCCCGGACAATGCATTGCTGCAACGCTGCGCTCACTTTGTCTGATATGAATGGTATACAAAGTGGGACTTTGTTGTCTCTAGGTGTTCGGCTCTGAATCCCAGTGCGTGATGGTCTACGCTGGCATCGCGACGTCGGATAGCCGTTCTTGCTTGCTATCTCTAATGCTAGTCTTCTGGGCTCACACCGCTCATTTTCACTCGTGCACACTTTTCGCTGCTGTTTTTTTTAGAGTTGCGGAGAACAGCACGTTTAACAGCGGTAGGGTGTGCAGATCTTGCGTGAATGAGGGTGTTTTTGGACCTTTATTTACGGTACCATTTCACATGCATGATACCATTCGATAATTTCATCTGGGTGTTAAGGTAGGAAAGCCACCCATCGCGCGGGGTCTCTCTCGTTAGCCGAATGTACTGCGACTGTTCGTTCAAAAGTCTAAAGCATTCATCCATCTCCGACTGCGTTGATGTTACCACACAACAATCGTCAACGTAACGGCAGTACATTATTGGCAAGCGTGCAAGCACTGGCTCCTCTATTCTTGACATGAAACATCGCAAGTCCTCGAACTTGGGAATAGTATTCTCCAGACCACTTAAATATGTTACATTTTAGACATTCTCGAATGAGGATTAGTACGCGCGCTTTGCTGAGCCCAAAGGTGTTTATGTACCGAGCATGCCTATCCAACAGTTCTGACAGTGCCTGTAGAGCTGCGTCGTTCTGTACGTTCGTGTACAATAAAGTGACATCGAACGACTCCATTACACAGTTCTGGTCAAACGTCGTATTCTGCAGGCGCTGAAGAAAATGAAAGAAAACTTCTATGAGTTCAACACGAAATGCCCAGGTTCAAGGATAAACGAACATGGAATTTACTACAAAACGTACCGCCTAACCTGTTCGTTCTTACGCGCGAAGTCCTTTCGCTCCGCCAACAAGTGGTTGCACTGCGACAGTCGCTGATCTTCCTCCAACGGTGTAAGAAGACCAGCATCATCCCGTCGTTCATAAAGATTAAGAAGATAGGATANGGGAGTCGTATATCAACAAGAATGCTTGACCTGTCATGATCTCTACATCGGGGAAACGGGAAGGGCACTGAGTGTGCGGATTAAGGAACACATGGCCACGAAAAGACGAGGAAATGTAACTTCACCGCTAGGTCGCCATAGGGTTGAGACGCACAGTGGCAATGACTTCAATGTCAAGTGCATAATACTCACATTCGAAAACGATATTGTTGAGAGGAAGGCACTAGAAGCGGCCTGGATTTCCACCAGAAACCCGGGTATGAACAACAGAAATGAATGTCTATCACTAACGAGTGGCCTTCTCCCTTTTTTATCGTTATGCGAGCTATCTAGTGTAGATCAAATAAAATCCGGACGCAGAGTAACATCCATTCGTCCGTCGCAAACGATCTAGAGCTGTGCGGACAAAACCGCGACACGGTGGAAAACATTGGTGGGTTGGACCTCAACCTCGGGTGTTCTCATTGTATAATATTAGGTTGTAGGGAAAGTTCTCGCGGTTTTTAAAATTTTGCTTTTTTTAACCCTACGCTGCCTTGCACCAACCTATCTTTTGCATATATAAGGAGGTTAGGTATGTGCAGTCTTGGCTCCTTCGTCCCTTGTGAGCGGTCGGGTCTCCCACCACCGCTCACCCTACCGCACCGAGGAGGAAGACAACCGGTCCAACCCGCCGTTGGCTGGCGTGGACCGTATGCCACGAAGAACCGACCAGCTGCGATTGTGCACTATCAATGTTCGTTCAATCGCCACAGAAGCAAGATTAGCGGATTTTGAGGCATCAGTGGAGAAAATCAAATTTGATGTGATGGGCGTCTCCGAGACGAGGATTCCCGGCCAAGGAAGAATTGACCTTGCAAGTGGGTTTTCGCTGTATCATAGTGGGAATGATGGAAGAACAAATCCCGGGGTCGGATTCTACGTCCCTTCGGCACTATGTCAACGATGCAGTTGTTATTTCCACTCAGAAAGGTTAATTGAACTGTGCATCAAACTGAATGATGGTTCCACTCTGCGAATGTATGAAGCCTTTTTGGACCATCTCGCGGACGTTATTGATAGCAAGAGGAGCAAATACCTTGTAGTACTCGGAGATTTTAACGCGACTCCCGGTCCTCGACAGAGTGAAGAATGTCATATCGGTACTAATGCTGCAGCTCCACGGAATCGTCGCGGACAAATGTTGGCCGATTTTTGTGAAGAAAGAAAACTTTTTCTTGCTAATTCGTTCTTCAAGAAGAGAATGAAAGATCGATGGACATGGCGGAACGATGCGTCAGGGCTGAAAAAGGAAATAGATTATGTGTTAGTACGAAGCCTGGAAGGAGTGATAGATATGGGAGTCCTTACCAGCGTCAATGTCGGCAGTGACCACCGCATGTTGAGATGTAAACTCCGCCTTGATCGAATAGCACGACCGGCCAGAAGATTTCGCGGATTCCCCATCACAGATAAAGACCTACTGAGCTCGACTGCTCAACGCTTGTTGAATGAAAATGTGTTGGCTGGTGATACCATAAAGGACTATGATACGCTCGCGCACATAATAACAACCGCTACCGAATTGTCGACTAGATACGAACAGCTTCCACCGCGACTCTCTGATAGAACTCGCAATTTGCTTCAGCGACGACGTGAACTTCGCCATGGTGAAACAGGAAGGAATACCGCAGAAACCATAGAATATGCTGAGATCTGCAAACTAGCCCGAAGATCTATCCAAGAAGACCTGAGGCAGCGCCATATCCAAATCCTCTCTCATGCCATCCATACTGGACGCCTTCGATTTGGACGTATGCAACTCCTACACTCGAAACGGCAACTCACAACACTGAAAGAGGCCACAACTGCCTTATCCCGCAATTCCTTCGATTCCGACCACGAGACTCTAGCACACGGCAACCCCACCTCTGATTCCACCGATCCTGATCCAAGGCCTAACCCACCAAACTCCATGAGCCCTCCCTCTGTCACGAATGAGCCCGACCCCGAGTCCCAGACTGTACGAATCGTGAAGAACTTCTACAGCAACCTGTACCGTTCCTCATTTGGACCGCCCACCGCACCTTCAGAAGAGATACATCTCCAGGTCCGAATAAATGAAGTCCATGCAGCCCTTATGATATGCAAACCTCGTTCTGCTCCTGGAAGTGACCGCATTACCTCACCATCTCTTCGCATCCTCTCCGAAATCCTAGCATCACCAATTGCTTGGTTTTTCAACGACATCATAAGGACGAAAGCGGTACCACCTGGATTTGCTTTTGCCAACACAATCCTACTTTACAAAAATGGTAATCCAACTGATGTCACAAATTACAGACCGATATCACTGTTGTCGACTCTGTACAAGGTGCTCACGAAGATTCTCACACGTCGGTTAAGGAACACCATCGACAAGAGATCGATTCTACCACCAGAACAGGCTGGTTTTCGCAGAAATTTTTTAACCGTAGATCACATACATGCTCTAAATATTATCGCGGAGAAGTGTTATGAGTTTAACATCCAGCTATGTGCAGCTTTTGTTGACTTCAAGAAGGCTGCGTTGAACTCCCAATACTATGGCAGGCACTGGAATCGTTTGGTGTGGACACAAACATGATCAAAGCCGTGCAACTTCTTTATGCGAATAGCAGTGCAGCCATTAAAATAGGAAATCAGCTTGTCAACTTTGAACTACAGAGAGGAGTGAGACAAGGAGACTCGATGTCTCCAATTCTCTTCACGATAGTTCTTCAATATGCATTGAACTCCATCGACTGGCAAGATAAAGGACTGCGATTGGGGAACAAAATCCTTTCTTACTTGGCATACGCTGATGACATTGTCCTACTCGCTCAGAACGGTGAAGACCTTCAAGTAATGATAGAAAAGTTGCATCAAGCTGCCGCTCAAGTGGGACTTCAGATCAACTTCATGAAAACGAAATGGATGAGACTCAGTAACGAGGTACACACAGAAGAGCAACTCACTATAGCAGTAGATGAAAATGTGATCGAACGAGTCAACCACTTCATTTACCTTGGGCAAAGAATATCCTTCCCACGGAATCCTGTTGACGAACTTCATCATCGAGTGCAGGCAGCGCGATCATCTTACTTCAAATACAGACTGTTTCTGAGACAGCCTCGAGTGGAAATGAGATTGAAGAGGAAACTAGTAAATATGTGTATTCTGCCGAGTCTTTTATATGGCTGTGAGTCATGGGTTTGGACCAAAGAAGTTACATTGAAACTCAGAGCAGCGCAAAGACGCTTGGAAAGATCTATACTCGGAGTGGAGCTTTTGGACAAAATCAACTCTGAAGTTTTACGGAGAAAAACAAGATTCAAGGATTGGATCACAGTCGCATTACAGAGAAAGTGGAATTACGCCGTCCATCTTACAAGTAAATCACCAGAAAGTACGTGGGCTCGGGCGGCAACCGACTGGATGCCAGACGGGAAAAGGTCTGTCGGTCGCCCTAGGAAAAGATGGCTGGACGACTTTGCTCGATTCGCTGGAGTAAGGACCAAGGACGTGGCTGGAAGATGGGCTGATTTGTTCAATCGCACTGGTTCTTCGCGACTCTTCGCACGCAAAACCAAGAACACATTACTTAATTGTGACTGTGCGCTAAAGAATAAATGATTGATTGATTGATTAGGTATGTGCAAGTTTACTAGTATCATTCACTGTCAACTCCTGCACAAGCCTTGCCAGGAAGATAAATTTTTCGAAACAGTACATTTGCAGCCTTTTAGTATACGGCTTCGAATCTGGTGAATTAGCAGCCGTATCCAGTCGCCGTATTAACGCTGTATTTGGGGACATTGCAGTGACCGAACGCCCTGCGCAGGATTGACCCAGACGCTTTCGTGCTGGCGACTTCAGCCTCAAAGTTTCCTCATGGTCGAGACGTGCATCCGGAGTCGACAACAGTCGATTGCGGCAGCTGGTAGATCCACATCCAAGGCAAACTATGTTTGGAAGGACACAAGTCTTGGATGTTCACTTTACCACCATAGCCGATCACTTGCGCCAGGTGGGAAAGGTATAAAAGTTATCACAGTGTGTGATGGTGATTTGACGGAACGCGATCCCCGGCGACGTGCCGAGGTGGTTACTGAATTGCCCTCGTACAGACGCATTAAAAAGCTGGATGAAGCCCGTCTTCAAAACAGATGAGAAGTGGTGTCTGTACGTCAACATCAAGCGCAGCCCACCTTGGGTTGACACGGATGAGCAGCATGAGAGGCAGCCAAAGGCGGGTCTTCACCCTCTGGAGGTTATGATCAGTACTTGGTGTGACTGTAAAGGCATCATGCACTGCTAGGTACTGCCGCGCTACATTGCGCTCACGGTAGATTTGTACTGTCAGCGGCTGCATAGAATGGCCACAAAAGTCGCAGGAAAGGGTCCGAATGACGCCACGATCCAATTCTTGCACGACTCTGCTCGCCCACTCTTTATAAGAGTGGCCCGCCAGAAGCTCCTCGACTTTGGATGGGACGTGCTGACTTCAGCACTGTACAGGCCTGATCTTGTGCCAAGAGATTAGCAACTTCTCCTGACTCTCTGTAACGCTTTGCAAGGGAAAGCGTGCAATGATGAAGATGACTTGGATTGCTGGTTGAGCAACTTTTTCGAGTCAATGCTAGTATAGTTCTTCGCTGAGGGCATCGAAACGCTTCCAGAAATTAGGCAAAGATTGGTAGTACATGAAGATTATTTATTCATATCTTTATGTGTTTTTCATTTTTTAAAAAGTCAATAAAAAAAGATGTCTCAAAAACCGCGAGAACTTTCCCTACAACCTATATACTTTGCCCTGGACAACGCCGTAACTGGCAAAGTAGGATGAGGCGTTTGGTCGTGTAGTGCATAGATGAACATAACGGCTGGAACCACTTTCAGACTCCTGACGAAGACGATTTCTGTCGAAATGTAGAGTCACAATAAAGTTTTCCACCATAACAACCTGGCAAGGCAAAGAAAACTAGGAATGTTTTGTGTTTTTCCTATTTCCATGTATGAATTCATGAAATGTGCTCGAAATGAACTGGCGATGCGTGTGATAAGACAAGATATGATAGATAATGGAAACGATGTCTACCGATCGCCACAGCACATCGATAGTCATCCCTTTCATGACTAAAACCTCCTCATTCGCCTTCATGACTGGAACCTCCTCATTCGGTCCATGTGGCGACCGCCTGATATAGTGGCGATCGCTACTGTTATATTTACAGCTACTAAATATCAATTAGATCTGCGTCCGATGCACAACGGACTCCTCACGGGCCTTTTGAAGTAGTAGAGGAAGAAGTTTTTCTTGTTCTTCTATAGGGAGAGATGTGTCCTTCCGGTGATCTACGAATTGATTTTTGATCCTTCTCACTGCGTGGTTGGGCCACTGGCCTACGTCTGGGCTGCCACGCAGTTAGTTGACGTCGACACCTCTCCTTTCCAACACCTCAGCTTCTTTCGTGAGCTTGCGAAGTTCGCCACCTCACCTTCTTTCTACTTTGCTTACACAGTCCCTCTTGTCGAGCAGGAGGACGAGTTCCCATTTCCTTCTCATTCTTGTGGAAGGACTTTTTGCCTGGTTGTTAGCTTCTCAAGGCTATTCGTACGTCTCTTATTACCTTTGAAACGATCGACCTGACAACTGCTTTTTAGAATAAGTTGTTCTCGTTCTAATACGCCGTCGTCGGAAGATAAGCGGAAGGCTAACAATCGGTCGTCGAACCTTCTTAGCAATCGAGAAATGATTTTAGCTTGTCCGGAAATTGGGAGCTGACGGTTTTGGACCTTCTATGCATTCGTCGGTAACGGGCTACCTGGAGAGAGCGGCCACTCTCCTCTCTGGGTCCCTGAGAGACGCCATCGTTCTCAGACGAGAGAATGCTGCGTGGACTGGGGATTGGACCCGAGACGAGCGATGCCCTCTTTAAGAAGGCCACCGTTGGTAGGCTCCACTCAACGCCTCCCTTAGACAGTCCACTCAGAGCTCTTCGGCCGCAAGCTTCTCGACGAGTTGCTAGCAGGAGAATCAGCACTCGCCAAGTCGGCACAGAAACTGCGCCAGCGTACACGCCAGGACGAGGCATCATCTTAACCGAAGAGATTAGCGAAGCTTGACTAATCCTGTAGACTTGTAAAGGTAAAGGGCTTGAGAATAGGTGGGTTGTGAGTCGTTATCCGTACCACAAGCAACTTACCAGTGAGGTATGAATGACAACTAGCCGTTGCTGCTTTAAGCTACTCGCGCACCGGGTCGCTACACAAATTGGAATTTCTTCCTATAGGTATTTATCCCGGTTTCCACTCACTGCTTTACCGTTCGGTTAGAATGAATAATGGATAACAACAGCTCCCTCAATGGAGTAGGCTAATGTCGTGTTCACACCCAAATCATCAGTACTTCGCTGTGTCGCTCTCGTTCTGCTGGGCCGAGCATGTGTGCGCACGTCTACCGCACGTCTACCGTCGCTGGTTACGTCACCGAAAGATAGCGCGCAGTCAGTTCCTCAGTCAGTACTGCAACCACTTCACTTGGTCGTCACTACGCTGGTACATTGAGTCGCTGGATCACCGATTACGGAAGCCGCTGGTACGATGACGCCAAACTCGCTCACGATCCAGCGTGGTTGGCGTCATACCAGCGGCTTCCGTAACCGGTGATTATCGCAGCGACCCGCATGCGACGAGCACCGTGGCTTTCGTGGGTTTTTCTACTGGCCAAACATGTAGGCTTGAGGGTAGGGTTCAGGCTAACTGGTCGGCCCCGCTTACTTACCTAGCTTTGTTCTTGTTAATATATTTGATGGGAGTTAATTATGGGTACTAACGATGTGTTCTTATCCATACGTCACAGCGTTAAATCGCTGATACTTGTTCAATTTCCATTTGTTGCTTTATAGTTGTATCGGTAGCCGAGGATAGGCAAAACGTAAAGAATGGTAACTTGAGTACCATCATGGCACAGCCGAGCATTGGGTTCCTCGAACACCGTTGCAACTTTCGCGATAATTGTGAACCCAATGCTCGACAGCTAGTCTTGCCTTAAGCTTGACACACCACGCACGAGACTCCCTCACTCTGAGGTCACCAACGTCGGGACTCCAAGGACGAATGTCGGGTCCAACCGCTATGCGGCCCGGACCACTTTGTTGCGCATTGTGGCAATAACAGTGCGAGAATTATCACAATTCCTAGGACGTGTCAACTTTGTGTTGCTAGTCTCCACGGTCGCTACAGCGCGAGCTAGCCGGGGTGGCAGACCCTGACGACAATAGCTCCTTTGAGAAGCTGGTGATTTTGTCAGGCGCCACTAGGACGGACCTAATATGTTTCAGAGATCCCCTCGCTTACTACAACGGTACTCCTTCTAGTAGATCCACCCCAGACATCACCTCAAAGGCAGCATCCACGATAATTTTCGTCTCTGAGCTTACGTGTTTCATCGATCCTCAGCCATAACACCCGCAATTCTGTGCTGGAAGTGCAGCCCGGGACTTGGTAATGCTCGAGATATTACGAGTACAACTCCTTTTCAACATGCCAATTTTCAGGACGTAGTTACGAGTGGTCACGCGTGATCTAGAGCTGAAATACACTCTTAGAGAGCGATCAATGTTAGATATCAGCTGTTTGTTCATTCACTCGCCTTTTGTTTGATTTCTTTGAACATTTATCACATTATTTTCAACATTATTCTCCTTTTTCTTGTTTTTGGTAGTCCGATTCTCATTTCCTTCTTACTTCTCACAAACCTTACCCCCTTATTCGGTCGTATAAGGTGGCGAAGAGTCAATGTACTTATTGAATACCTTCGTCATCGCGCACATTAAGAAGCGGGGTGGGAACAGAAACAGTCGATGTTGTCAAGAACAATTCGGGAATGGGCACTACGGAAGTACGTATCCTCGTCACCCATGGACCCTATGTTCGCAATCTGGAGGCTGATAAAGAAACCAACGATTTTTTAAAGGAGTGTGCATGATGGCGCCTGGATAGTAGGGCGACCAACTGCGTTTTCGCTAACTTTGCAAAACCGAGGTTAATTTGATCGCATCACTGCTCAATACTAAACTCCCTGTTACTACCATATTTTCTGAACTTTGATCTAGGAGCAGAACGGATCTACTGTTTCGCTCAGAGCTAGTCGGGAATCTTCGGCTACGCCTTTCCGCTGTTCAACCTGATAGGGCGAGCTATTTGGACGACAATCCACGACGGCGGCAGAGTGGTGCTGATCACTACTCTGTGGAAATCACAGATTTGATTTCCTATTGCTGTAAAACATTCCAACCGAGCCCCCCCCCCCCCTGCCGGGTACGTCTTCAGTCTCGAGGGGCCCTGCCGGCCGGTATGGACAGGAACCCACATCCGTTGCTGCAACAGAAGACTTTTTCCCTTGTAGCATAGGAAATCTTGCCCGAACATGGCAGACTCGGATTTAATCCAGAGGCAGTCACTACGTTATTGACCAACTGGTCTAGCAGAACTAAGCGACAGCATGAATCTGCCCTAAAGGCAGTGTGCAATCTCGTTTTCTTGTTCGAGCTATTAGCAGATTGTGAATTTCCTTGACACGCTGAATCTGGTAGTATACACAAAATGTCATGAAACGGCGTTTGAATCCGTTTTCTGGAGAGGAGTCTGTAACAGTTTGTTCGACCGAGCTGATGTGTGAACGTCGATCCTATCTATTGTACACGTCATAACACGAGGGACCACCTTGCTGCCGTGGCGGGCAACCAGCACACACACGGACCGCTTCACCTGAGTGGTCCGTAAATTGCACCTTGTACCACCCCCCCCCCCCAAAAAAAATGGGATTTTCGTCACTTTTGACTTTTGTGGCATGTTATATACATTGTCAGAATCAGCGTGGCGAGTTGATAGGGATAACTGGGATGGCAAGGATAACTGGCTGGCCTCCCTCAATGTACAGATACACATGGCTCATGGAGAATGCACGACAAGATGGTACCGTAAGCCTAGCAGTAAGAACATAATAATCCATTACTCGTCTTGCAGGGCGCTGCACGAGATGGTCGTTTACCAACAGGACATAGTAGACGTTGAGCAGATTCAGGGGACTTAGTATCAGCGTCCGAAGCAGAGAGTATCAGTGTCCGAGGTAGAGCCGCGAATGCTGGCACTAAGTCAAAACAGCGTCAACATGGACAATACACCAATACAAGTGGCGTGTAATGAAAAATCTTCTTATATAAATCCTGGTAGCGCAACAAAATTTTCTAGAGGGCAGACGTGGAGGGCCGGCACGTGATCGCATTCTTTCATCATAGGCTCCGCCCATAGAGCGTGATAGAGCGTGTTGGAGGATGAGGCGAAACTTACGAGACGGTCGGCCGATGTTTCATCATAGGTGCATGGATGTAGTGGAACTCGCGGTGGGACCCAACCTTCGCTGGTTCTGTTGGTCACGATGATGATGGTTACAGTCTCCAAAGATAAAAGCGAGAGACTTAGACAGTGCTCTCAGGATTTCGCGACGAGACCAGCCTCCTGCGCTGGCAGTCCCCTGGCCTACGAGTGAGACAGTGTTTACCAGTTTTCAAGCTGCATAATGTACGGAGCAGGATTATCGCTATGGAGTGCTATGCAGCTTCCTACGACATTGTGTGGCCTACAGATGCCCGATCGCGGCGGTGCTGTGCGGCCCACAGATGTCCGATCGCGGCGATGCTGTGCGGCCCACAGATGTCCGATCGCGGCGGTGCTGTGCGACCCACAGATGCCCGATCGCGGCGGTGCTGTGCGGCCTACGGATGCCCGATCGTGATGGTGCTGTGCGGCCTACGGATGCCCGATCGTGATGGTGCTGTGCGGCCTGCGGATGCCCGATCGTGGTGGTGCGGTGCGGCCTAGGGATGCCCGATCGTGATGGTGCTGTGCGGCCTACGGATGCCCGATCGTGGTGGTGCTGTGCGGCCTACGGATGCCCGATCGTGGTGGTGCTGTGCGACCCACAGATGCCCGATCGCGGCGGTGCTGTGCCACCTACGGATGCCCAATCGTGATGGTGCTGTGCGGCCTACGGATGCCCGATCGTGGTGGTGCCGTGCGACTTACGCACGACCCACGGCAGCTGCACGATGTAGGTGGCCGGGAGAGGGGATCTGCAACACCGAGGCCGCTGAGTAGCGGCACCACCTTTTCTGAACACTCCTTAACTTCCTTTTACTGCTCTCGAGATCTACAAAGGGTGCGTGTACACCGATGGTGTACAGGGTCTCATCGATGTTGAAAATGCTAGGATATCGGTCGCATGGTGCGAAGGGTGCGCCAGCGTCCAGTGCTGCAAAAAACACTGAGGTACGAGATCACTAATGGAGGAAGGTTGTGCAGGCGGATAGTAGTGTGAAGAGCACCAAAGATATGGGTCCATCGATACAAAAAAGATGTCTTGGTCCCATTATTGTGGAAACCCTAAGGATGTGGGTCCACCAATGGAGAAAATGAGTCAGCGCTCAACATTGTGGGAAAACCTTGGGTAAGGAGGGTGCGCCGCAGCTCGATAGCGTATAAAAGACCATGCCACGGGTTTGTTGTAGTACCAGTGCGATTCAGCTCAACAGTGTGGGAAACGTCCACATACAGTAAATAAATGCTGTGATAGAGCACAGGAGGACATTACACCGGGGAGTAATTTACATGACGATATGTGATGAAGAATTTTCGATCAGGGCTGTAATCAAGGTAGGAAGCTCGACGTTAGCTAGGCTGCCAGAATAGTATACGCATTTCATAGGTGGGGTTCTGTGTTTGGGCACAGTTAATAATTTTCGCTGTTCCCTAATTTTCTAAGGTCTCCAAAAGTGTGAATACTTCGCACAAACTTCGAGTGGCTGCCCCACCCCACTTCCTAGCGTCCCGTAGGGGTGCTAGTCAAAGTCAAAATCATCACAAGGGTAATCCCATTTTCGAAGTTTCATGCGATTTTGAGGAATACAGTCATAGTGAACCTGCTCTAGGTGCACAAGGTCATGATGCAATCTACAACTCGTGTTCAGCACGTCACGTAATCCCTGGGTCCGGGTTCTAAGCGTCCAAAGTATTGAGAAGCGCTTTACGCGAGGTTGTAGTACACTCCATGGCACGCTCTTCTAGGCAACATCACAGCCTAGAGCCTAAGGGGCGCGTTCATGAATGAGTCATAGTTCTTTTGAAGAACAATGAAGCAAACATTCGGCTACCAACAAGTTCTGGTAGAAATGCTCCCGCCACGTGTGGGCGTAGGGGATGGAATGCCACTGGAGCAAGTTTCCTCCCCAATCCGAAACTTTTCCAGAGAATTCCTCTACTTCAAAGAAATGTTTTGATTGTTCTGTCAGCGTCAATGAATGCGCCCATTGGATAGCCATTCTCCCTTGAAGTGACATCCTTCGTTTTTGAGTTACAGTGTTCACCTTCAGAAAAAATCGTCAGTAATGGCGAAATAATGGTTTTGACCATTTTTGACAATTATTGACGGTTTCTTTTTTCAAAAACGCAGACGGTTTCTTGAAAACGAAGGATGTAATTTCCGGGGAGAATTGGTCCTCCTAGGCAAACTTGTTGCAGTTGACAGCTCATGAAAACTCCCTCGAGCTTGAGAAATTTCCTGACGAATTTTTCGGGATGGATTGGAAACGTCCTTCAATGACAATCTTCTGTTTCTGACGGGTGCGCTTACATGTTCGACCCAGTTCTAGCAGGTCCCAATATTTTCCTGTTGTGTTTTCGAAGTTTCTTGAGTTCCCACCTGGCAGAAAGATAATCGTGTTTTCTTGATTAGAACAGACTTTGCTGTTATTTTGCGAAAGCTACGAGTCATTTGCACTACGAGAGGAACAAATAGAGTTATTACTACAATAGTTTTCCAATTTGTTAATGTCGTCCAGATGTATGCAAAGTTGCTCGAGATTGAGTTGTGCATTCCATGCAAGAATGAGGCGAATCCACTCCCTTCCGAATGCCTTTGTTTTGCTTTTGAAATGACGTGATGAAGGTGTGGCTCGATGACGAAGCTCAGTTTGCCGCGTAGAGAGAAGAGCGATCCTCCCACCGGACATTTGACGCTACAATTCGTATCGATAGTTTTTCCTGGAAGTGGAATGTTAGTGTCGTTACATATCCTTCTGACTTGCAAACTGCTAATTGAGATTGATTGTCGCATGTGATCTCTGGTGTTTCTTCCGTGGGAGATGAAGTGCACGAATTGCCCACAGATGCACCCCTGTAGCAGGAACAGCAGCCGTTCATTGTGCCAGCTTGCACAGTGCAGGCAACCGCGCTTCGTTTTGTGCAGTTTTGCAGATGCCTGTTGGTGAATTGCACCGGAATGCTTGTTCCTGATGACGTTTTAGCTTCGAGTTCTTTTTCGTCTTTGAGAAGAATGATGTTGTCACTCGTAAGTGGAAGCGTACGTGAATTGTTCCTGAAGAGCCTTTTGATGTCTCCGGACGAACGTTCGCAACTAGCATCTTATACTGTCGTTGAGCATTTGGATGTTGATTGAGAATATTGACAGTTGTTGAATGTTTGTGCATCCTTTCGTGTTCTGCATTGTAGTTGTCCTACTGATCATGGCGGGAGTAGTCCAGCTGGATCAATCGCCGTTATTTTCTCGCCGTCGGAGATGAAGAAACATTACAAAATCGGAAGCTTGTGGTGGTGGCTGCGGTCAGACCGAGTTGGATCTGGTTCCATCTGTAGAGGATGGCAGGATGCAGAACAAAGTTGTGATGTTTCTGTCCTTGAAGAGGGTTCATGGATATGGTCCCGCGTGCTGTCAGCGGCCATGATGGGCAGCTGAATACTCGATAGATGGTCGACGATTGGGGTTCCGCGATAAAAGATGCAAGTTTCTCGGCATCGAAAGCACCGGTCGCACCAGATACACTTGCAGCTTGGTGAACAGTAGGTAAAACCAGGTCTCTGGTTTGCGTTCTGGCTAAGTTCCGGTATTTTCGATGAGGTCCTTATCCCTTTGTATGTTTGTCCTCTACAGCTGTGCGTGTTCCAGCATTGGTGATTCGACTCGGTGAGGAAGATGTGATCGCGAGTGTAGAATTGGGTTTTCTGTTGGCACTGATAGGCTACGTTGTGAAGACGAAGAGGAATTGTTCGTGCTGGTTGGTTGTTTGCCTCTCCGAGGGGACGACATGATTGCTGTACGATTGGCTGGAGAAGAAGCGTGACGGCCTGTTCAGCGATGCACGTTTCTGTAGTTCCATCGCATCCGCGGCTGTTGGAAGTGACAGTGATGCTGACGATATTAGAACATGGTAGTACGGGTTGCAATACATTGCTAAAGCGAGAGTGAGTACAAGGACCCGCTGGCCTTTTTTGAGTAGGACGGAAATTCAGGGAGAGTGTATTTCCGACGGCTCCTAATGTGTTAGATGATGGACGCAGTCATCCTCTTCGGTAAGCGGAGGAGCTTAGTAGTTACTCACCAAAGGCAGGCGCAGAAAAGTGATAACAATCTGCAGAAGATTAGTGTTAGCGATGATGCTGTTGTTGCTGTGATCATCTCGGTCATAGTCCAGCATTGGAAGTTGTAAACGTGTTCTCAGCAAATAGTACAACCGAGCACTTCGCATTTTGGTTTGCCTTTGCATTCCAGAGTGTCGTGGAATTGTCGGGCCCCGTTTGTCCATGTTTGTATCGATGTGAAATAGTTGAACAACACTGCTGAAGTTGGAAAAAGCATTCTTCACTTTGGTTCATAGTCTGATATGTGAATGCGCACATGTGCACTGCAGATTTCGACCATTTCGAATTCTTCTGTGGTGTCGATGAGCAGTCAACCGGTTGCGCACCGAAGGATTGTGTAGTGAGGTGTTGTTGCATTTGAAGGAAGTTCCTTGTGAGGATAGTAAGATCGCGTTGTTGTATCCCATGCTTTGATGATGATGGTTGTTTGTTTGCTTCGTAAGTCGTTAATTCTGTTGCATATATGCAGAAAGCATTTGCTCGCTCCGGTTCAACGCATGGGTGTAGACGACAAAATGCTACTGTGCCGGATAGTTTCGTTGTTGGAGATAAATCTACGAATTCGCTTCCTTGATGGTCGAAGCAGTGGTAGTCACGCTCGTGTAGGAATTCAGCTGCCCTTGTTAGGACGAATCCAATCATTACTAATCTGTCATGCTTATATATGGAGCAATTTCTGATGGGAATGTCAAGAATTCTATAATACAGTGAGCACATAGAAAAACAAGACGAGCATAGACAAAACAAAGACACATCAAGGAATGTGTTACTCATGAATGCTATTTTAGGATTTAGGCATTGATTCGGTTTTATATGCATCCTCTATGACAAGGGCGACCCGTTTGCATACAAACAAAAGAACATCTATATAGAATCAACAAATCAAGTCCTTCCCCTTCTACCATCGCCATGGGAACGCATCACAGATCACATCATGAAAATTTTGTCATCCAAATTGGAGTCACGATCTTGTCAACAGAACCTGAGTTCATAACGTGCAAAACATTGGAAGTGTGTCAGATTGCCGCTAAACGCCCAAACGTGTAAAGAAAGGATGAGTGTTTCGCTACCACAAACGAGCTTACTTTGAATAAGGATCTTTATCGATTCTGATTCGCAGGCGGATTGTTAAGATACTCCTCACATATAAGGATCACTAGGAGCACAGTCTCGCCGTTAGTGGTCTGTGTCTCGACAACATAGTCGAAAGCTGAGGTGAGCATTGTTCGGCCTGTTATCCGGTTTTGCTTTTGTGTTACTATGTGACTGAATGATTACTGCACAAGGCGAGGCGTTTGGAAAGATAGGCCAATTGTACCATATACCAGAACTCCAGGCTCTAACGGAGGCGAGATAGCCAAAACGTGAGCCGAATGCGAGAATAAAGTTGTATAACAATCTTGGCATAAATTGCTGCAAGAAACCTACAAAAGTTAGGGATCAGAATGCCAAGGTTTAAGGATAATCGAACTTTTAGTATAATGAGCTTATTGATATTTAGTAACTGCAAAATATAATATGGCATTGTATTATACGGAACTTATTGAAACATAATATTTATTATGTTTTACAGCGTCAGTAACCCATCCCAAACCCTCCCTTTCGAGTTCTTCCATTGAAAAGTACCAACAGAGGCAGGAGCGACATTTCAAAACAAGCAGAGCAGAACCCAGCCCTAGTTGAAGAGTAACTTCATGACCTGGTCGGAGGACAAGACCAGAGCAAAAAAGTAGCAAAACGTCTTCCAAGCCACTAGGGATCGTCATTGAATCCCGGGCCTATCCATTCGGAAAGGATAGACTTTTCTGTTGTTGATTCATTGACAAAGAGTTCAGAGTGTCATCTAATTGTATGATCTCGAAACGACTTATACGTAATTGCCTCACTACAGCAACTGAAGTGTCCAAAAGTAGGAGAGGTGTCGGCCCCCTTAACTGAGTGGCAGCCCAGACGTAGCAAATGGGGCCATCCACGCAGTGAGATGGATCATGGATCAATCCGTAGATCACTAGAATACCGCACCTGTCCCATCGAAAAAAAAAACTTTTTCTTCCTAATTAGTTTGAAGGGACCGTGAGGACTCCGCTGAGTATCGGACGCAGAGCTAATACGATGTAAAACATGATAAATATTGCACTTCAACAAGTTTCATATACTAAAATATTACCGGCAAAGACTGGGGTACCACTCCTCAAAAACGGGCAATTTGGCCATTTCCTGCGAACGGGCCAAACTTATAACAACGAGAACTGCCTTCTTCGTATTTGTCGGAACTTGTCATACTACAGTGCTAAATTAGGAATGCATAAAACTAGTGGGAGCAAAATTTACCCATGGTACTGCCGTCAAAGCGCAAAAGAAATGCTTTTGTTGAACTGCCGTCAAAGCGCAAAAGAAATGCTTTTGTTGAAGGTACCCGGGGTTCCGAAATTGATTATAGGGAGCGAAATGAAAACGACCACTCTCTGCTTCCAGTGGTAGTCAGTATTCACCAAATTTCCCTTCCAGAAATTTTCTATCGGAAGAGGGGACGACAGTTAAAGAGTGGATGTGATCGGAAAACAAAAGCAAGAATGGCACAAAATGACTGGCCAGGCTCGAATATAGGCCGTATGTGCTCCTCGAAATCTAAAACTTGGTTCTCTACTTCGAGCAACATTGTTATGCAAAATTATCAACATCGATCTTGAATGGATTTTGCAAATACATCGTAATCAACGTCAAAAACACGAGGCGATTTCGTACCCTACCTAGAATTGTTGTTAAAAAATGTTTTCTCAGTTGTTTTGCGCGAAAATTGCGGGCTGAACCGATGCAATTGACGGCACCGAAAATCTGGACTGGAAGTTTCCCATAGTCTTCGTTATCTCCCAGGTCTTTGTGAATTTTTTTCATCAGAAAATAGTGGAAATCCAGGCGTGGTAGTAAATCTAGTGAAACTGTCAGTTAACTATGAAAGTTAACTGGTACCTTACTCACAGTTCACAAGGAACTCCGGAATAGCTAATGTAGGGTTTATTAATTCGAATGTGGTTCTCTAAGTGTGATGTTAAAATATTAGGACAAAAGCGGGACCATACCTGCTAAACTCACAGTTCGAAATCGAACTGTGAGCTCGCCATGACGCCGAGCCTACTGTGAGTATGAAACGACGAGGACACTAGCAGCGAAAAAGTGTGGGGGGCGCGAGACGCAGACGGTAGCCTCATCGTTTCGCGAAAAAGTCCTCGAGAGGACCTTTTGCTGATGGTACGAGTTCACCGTTGTAGCCAAGCGCGCGTATACTGGCTTCCTTTCGGTGGAAGCGCAATTCCGGGCGTATCCAGCTGATTGATGTTCCACCGTTCCGACCACTATGACCTCCTACCGGAGATCCATCGTGGTGGGTGATTTTGTCTGCTAAGCCTCACACGTTCCCAGATAAACTCCCACATATCTTATGGGCTTGGAAATGTATTTTTGGGCTTAAAGAAACCGGAGATCATCGATGACATCATATCAAAGTTAAGTTATGCGAGACGAGATTCACTGATCATTTGGGTTATAAAGGCCACATAAATTCCAATTTCTCGTGGAGTCATTAGTGCAGAGGTATGTCGGCACACTCTGAGGACATCGAGTATTTGATGGTTGAGGGTTCGAAACCCCTGATGGGTAGAAGGTTTTGCAAAAGCCTCATCATCCAAACATCAAGGTTGTCAGTTAGCTCGTAGCTTGTTCACGGTTGCAAACCAAAGCTGACACTTAACTTCAACCTCCGAATCATCGTTTCGTCGTCGTTTCAAGAGGTTTACTACCATCCCAGCTCTATTGAACGAGACCTAGCACGGCTAAGATATATCCATCCTGCAGAGAAATAAGCCAGCAAACGAAGTAAAATAACTTATGCCTTCCATGTATTGATGAGGTTGCACGGTATGTCAGAAGCAAACACTTTGAAAAACCATACAATGTCATTCCTTGTTCGCACGTTCACAGTTCCATTCAGTGCTTCGTTCATGCCCACCACTAGGATAAAATTGCACTTAGTGACTATTGCGTTTTTTATCCGTCGGTTCAGCGACCCAACGCAAGTCAGATCAGCACGCACCTGCAATTCGTTTTTAGATGAGAAATCATGTAGTCGCAACTTAGCTAGATTCGATGTAATACCTCATAGTCAGCTTCAGCTAGTTGGTGTTGAATCACTTGTGCATACGGAATGGAGGCTACACTAACTGGAATCACTACCACCTGAAACGCTAAGCGGAACCAATTTCAATCGAAGATGCTTGTCGATGTATATATGAGGTTACCTTATTGAAGGTTGTTTACCTGATTGGGAGACATCCAGAAAGGCCAATATCCGCCACACTCTGACTCAGTAATTGCCAGAAATGTCTCTGCTGGTCCAATAACAGAACGGTGTATCAAGATCGGCCGCATTTTGTTGCCTTCTTTGCTGAAGTCATGGCTTTCCTTAACACTGTCTAGCATTGGCCTACGCTTCAGTAAATAAGAGTCCAGCGCACTGCTTAAGAATCCAGAATACAGAATACAAACAGTCTGTTCCCTGAAACGTACACTGCCATCCTCGCCCCGATTGAACAAAGCGGCGAGTGTGCGTTCAATCAGGGCGCGGATCGGCTGTTTCAGCAACGTTTCGGACACTGTTTTGCCCTGCCCTTGGAACGAACAATGAAGATTCTATTAGGTTGTTGCGAACGTTTCCAGCCACTAACTTTCCTGTACTGCCAAACTTTTCGGGATTATTCCGAAACTTTCTATCCTAAACACATATAAAGGATAGTCAATAGCCTACTTATATCCAGTTTGTCCCTACCACTCCGTTGCGATTATGATAAGAAAAATCGTCGTTGACCACAAGCATATTTTACTGATCTCGCCTTGCGAGCTTAATTTGGTTAGTTCTCTGGTAGACAATGTGGTGCTAGGAGACGCAGACCGTCAAAGTTGATTTGCTAAGCTAGTTTCGCCTGGTTATGCGTTCATGAATCTCAGCCCTAGATTAAAGTGGAGAATTGGCTTGGCAAGTTTAAAGACGGCGGCTTGGACTTGAGAAAAACTACGATCCGGCCAGTAGGATGAAGTGGATGACGAGTTCCTCCTAGAGCAGACTGAAGAAAATTGGTGACGTGATATCCCTGAGCTGGTGGAGACCCCCAGGGCTATCATAATGGAATGGCATTTTCTACATCCTTTTGGAGAGACAAGATAATATGATACGTGTATTCGGCATGATATGTGTCGCAAAGGAATCGTGCCATAACTTTTCAGCTTTTCACGCACTTTCTTGTCATTTTTGGTTTCCCAACTTGGTTACACCTGACGTAGTGTCCTGATGTGGATCAGATGAGGAGATGTTGGCGGATCGGACGCCGGTCTGCACTGCGAAAACGAGAACTATCTCTCAGAAGGCATGGTAAATGTTCTGTGGAATTTGAGACTGCGAGTAGTTACCTTATAAACGCCAAATCGAAGCGTTCTGGGAGCTCAACGTCAAGTTGTATCCGAGCGAGAAGATGATAACGTCCTCGACTATCCCGAATGATGATGTCAATCTGAATTGAGCACAAATTCAAAACTGTCTTCTTATGAGAGGTCAGCTTACTCGTGGACCATAGTGAGGTGCAGCTCCTTCTCTCACATTCACCGCTATGCCTTTTTCTTTGATAACTGCCACAAGAGCTTCTTGTATTCTGTCCCATATCTGAAATGAATGTTGTCAGCATTTTATTCTAAGTATTTGGAAAAACCACTTATGGGCTTGAACGAACATCAGTCGCAAGCAGTGCGTGCTGAGAAGGCAGTGCACTCTTTACACGGTGCGAATCATAATTTTATGCCAACCCTTGAAATTAGTCGTCTGTATTGAGTATAAAAATCCCCCTAGAAATGGGGTTCACTATCGTTTTCAACTTGCTTGAAAACTCCGGAAACTTTCTCTAGGTCCTTTCTGTAATAACCCTGTAATATTGATTAATTAATTAACTTATTTATTTATTTATTTATTTATTTATTTATTTATTTATTTATTCAGTTATTTATTTATTTATTTATTTATTTATTTATTTATTTATTTATTTATTAGTTTATTTATTTATTTATTTAATTTACCAGCCTGGCCGTCCGGCTAACGCTGGACTTCCAGACTTCTAATGATGTTCGCCCGCTCGCATACTTCACAGTATATGCAAACAAAACCCTGAAAAGCTTTTGGGCGATACGAAACTAAGCATGTCCTCTGATGTAGTGTGAACGATCTCCTGAAAATTCCTCAAATTCGTTGGGGGTAGTTTCTTCCTACCCCCGCAAAGTGATGCTCTTTGATAGGCGCTGGGGGCAATGAATATTTGGATGTAACTGATTTAGTGCAAATGGTCATTCGGAATGTGGCTCGGGGCTATTAAGTCGCTCTAGCTACCGAGCGCGTCCACCGGGTGGCGGATGGTGGTAGGGAGAAATCCCCGTGGACCATGAGCGATCCTATCTTGGCCTACGTTTCGCAGGTGGGCGTGGGGGTGGCACCTCACGACTTATAAAATGCTTGCCGGAGAAGGACGGCCAAGTAGGAGAGGCGAGTCGGAACCGCCTCTATAAACAAGGTCCCCGCCCCGTGAGATGAGGTTGGCACGGTTACCAAAGCAGCCTCTTCTGCGTATTCCAGCGTCAGGCCCAGGTTGACAGGCCGGCTGATGGAGACCTCTGTCACATAAATATGAAAGGTTCAATGTGGAAAAGAGTAAATGCTAGGACGTCACCCGGAAGTGACCTGCAGGAAGCCCGCCCGCCTCCTGTGGTTAAGAAGCGAGGGCTACCGAGGGACGAACGACCTCGGCTAAAGACGCTAGTTCGGGTAGGGTCCTTAAACATCGGGACTTTGACCGGTAAGACTAGGGAGATTGCGGACCTCATGAAGCGAAGAAGGATTCACGTCCTTTGTCTGCAGGAGACGAGATGGAAAGGGTCTAAAGCGAGAGAGATCGGAGACGGCGTTAAGCTGTTTTATCACGGGTTTGAAACGAGAAGAAACGGAGTGGCAATAGCAATAGCTGGACCGCTTAAAGAACACGTCTCGTCTGTGAACCGAGTCAGCGACAGGATAATTTCTCTTCGAATCGCTACCGAGGATGGTTTCTGGACAGTGGTATCCGTATATGCTCCGCAGTGCGGCTGTACTGAGGCCGATAAGGAGGCATTCTATGAAGAGCTCGACGATGTCATTAGAAGTGCTCCCGAAGGTGACTACATAACGATTGCAGGAGATTTCAATGGCCATGTAGGGCAGGACAGAAGGGGATTTGAAAGAGTTCATGGAGGAAGAGGTCTCGGAAGTAGGAACCAGGAAGGGGAGAGAATTATTGGGCTGGCTGAAGCGCATGATCTCGCGATTGCTAGCACTTTCTTCATAAAGAGAGAGTCTCAGAAGATCACGTATTGCAGCGGAGGTCGGCAAAGTGAGATTGACCACATCCTGGTTAGAAGACTTTCTCTGAAGACGGTCAAGAATGTAAAAACGATCCCGGGAGAAGAAATTGCAGGACAACATCGGCCAGTGGTAGCAGACATATGCATAACGTTGCCTAAGCCAACTAAGCCTAAACTAGAGCCACGCATCCGTTGGTGGAAGTTGGCAGGTGAAACACTGAAGACTTTGCGCGAGAAGATTGTCGCTACCGGATTACCAGATCCCTGTGGTCCCATAGACGCAGTGTGGGCTAGCGCAGCAAGTACTATCCTGACGTGCGCAAGGGATACATTAGGAGAAACCAGAGGTGGAAGGAGAGGAGATAAGGCAACGTGGTTCTGGAGTGAGGACCTGCAGAAGATTGTTAAGGCTAAAAAGAATGCGTACAAAGCCTGGCAAAATACAAAGTCGCTGTCAGCCCTGAGTGAGTACAAATTAAGAAAGAGGGAGGCGAAGGCTGCAGTAGCTCGCGCAAAAAACGCTGCGATGGACGACCTTTACGATAAGCTAGAGAGCTCGCAGGCCGAAAAGTACGTTTATCGGCTAGCGAAAGCACGCCACAGGGCATCTCTAGATGTGACCGAGGTTAGAGCAGTTAAGAGCGAGGAAGGTGATGTTTTGAGAGACCCTATGGCAGTCAAGGAGCGATGGAGAGCCTATTTTGCACATCTTCTGAACGAGGAGTTTCCAAGAAAGAAAAATTTTCCCGGTGAGCCAGTAGCTGGGCCAGTACAGCAGTGGACAGTCGATGAGGTGAGAAAGGCCGTGAAGAAAATGAAGGTTGGCAAAGCGCCAGGTCCAGATGGCATCCCGATGGAAGCATGGAGATCACTCGGCGAACTTGGCTTGCAGTGGCTGACCAAGTTTTTCAATAACATTACGAGGTCCGCGAAAATCCCAGAAGCATGGAAAGACAGCATCATAGTGCCGATCTTCAAAAGGAAAGGAGATGTGATGGACTGTGCAAACTACAGAGGTATCAAGCTCATCGCACATACGATGAAGATCTACGAACGCCTTCTGGACATGCGACTGAGAGATATGGTAGAAATTGCAGCAGATCAGTTTGGATTTGTCCCAGAGCGGTCGACAATTGATGCCATCTTTATCGCCCGTCAAGTGATGGAAAAGTACCGTGAGAAGAACAAGCCATGTCATATTGCATTTCTGGATTTGGAAAAAGCATATGACAGGTTGCCGCGCGCAGTGATTTGGGATGTGATGAGGAAACGAGGCATCCCGGAGTACATGGTGAAGACAGTCCAAGTCATGTATGAAGGAACAACAGCAAGGGTGCGCACATCACTTGGAACAACATCAAAGTTCGATATAACAGTGGGGGTGCACCAAGGATCGGCACTGAGCCCATTCCTCTTCATTATGACGCTTGACACGGTGGTGAAACATCTCTTGGAAGGCCCACCATGTACACTGCTCTATGCTGATGATGTCGCTGTAATCGCAGACTCGACGGCAGAACTCCAGGTCAAGATCCAGAAGTGGCAGACAGCTCTTGCAGACGCGGGTCTCAAGTTGAATCTGAAGAAAACCGAGGTCATGAGTAGTATAGGGGGAGGCGACGCCGTGCTAGACGTGAACGGGACTGCTTTCACACAAACGGAAGAATTCCAGTATTTGGGAAGCATCCTGAGTGCTGACGGAACGGTGGATGCGGCAGTTAGAGGACGGATTGCCTGCGCATGGTTGAAGTGGAGAGAATCCACCGGAATTCTCTGCGATCGAAGGTGCTCGAGGGTGTTGAAAGGGAAGATCTATCGCACTGTTGTGAGGCCCACAATGATGTACGGCAGTGAGTGCTGGCCGGTGTCGAAGACGCACGAAAGAATGTTGAACACGGCAGAGATGCGCATGCTCAGGTGGGCATGTGGTCTAACGCGACGCGATAAGGTGCGCAATGAAGACATAAGAGCACTAATGCAGACGGCCCCCATACAGCAAAAACTGCGTGCCCAGAGGTTGCGGTGGTTCGGACATGTCATGAGAAGATCACCACTACACCCTACTCGGCAGGCCATGGATATGGAGGTTATCGGCAAACGCCCCAGAGGCGCACCGAAAAAACGATGGAAGGACACCGTAAGCAAGGATATGAAGGAGCTTGGAATCACCAAGGATGACGCTCAGGATCGAGATCTATGGCGAAGGAGAACCAAAACAGCGGACCCCGTGAATGCGCGGGACAAACGCTAAGGAGAAGAAGAAGAAGAAGGTCATTCGGAATGTGGATCAAACTTTTGATGAATGCCTATCCTTTCGGATTTAATGACCAAATAGAGGTTTTGGTAACATTTCCGACAATGTCAACCCGTTACAGAGAGAGAAAGCCATCCTTAATTCAAATTTCCATGCGGAGTTAAGAGGTATAGAGGCAGGAAAAGACTATCAAAGAAAATGAGAGAGACTGCTTGGAAAAGAATGGATTATATTTTAGAAAACATTGAAAACCTGCATACCAATCAGTTATATGTTTTCTTTAGAACATTAAACAAAAGCGACAAAAATAGGCTAATCGACCTAGCATTCAGTGCAAACTTCCATCGTATGCATTTTGAACTAAATTGTAAGATATACTCACTTACAGCATCACCTTTGTGGAATAAAAGAAAAACATACGACAGCAAGAATGAAGAATTTAGGTTCAGTTTGAGGTATCTTGGCGATGTTATGGGAGGAATAAACATAATTAAGATTTGCAATAGCAACAGATTTAGGACGATTATGAAAGATTTAGTAAATGATGAAGAACTTGTGGACAATATTAAAGTTGTCATTAGATACATTACAGATAAACCTTTAAGCCTAGAGTTATAAAATTACAATAAACTGTTACGAAAACTAGAAACCAGAGAATTTAACCTAATTAAGGATAGTGAATGCATATGCAACCAGTATCAAGCGTTCATCAATAAAGACTTAAGTCACGTTTGTGTGGGAGACTTGAGTATCGTTGGGGACACTAATTTAAGAAATATATTTGCTAAAGGGACAAAGTTTAGAATCCACAAAAGGCTTAGTAAGGAGGACATACTAAAAGAAGTAAACAATCTCACAAATTCTTTGACTGACAAGTATGCGGCTAGGTTTAGAATTAATGTTACATCAAAAACAAATTTAAAGCACAATCTTCAGGTATTTCTTTTGAAATCCATAACACCAAAACTCTTCCAAGTTTACGACGCCGACAAGGTTGAAGAGGGCAGATATGATGTCAAACTGTTAAGGAAGTTAAACAAACATTTTGTTATAACGCAAGTGGACAAAGCTCCTTCAAATTTCAGTTTTACATGTATGAAGTTATATTTAGATATGATAAAAAAGAAATTAATCAGAATGACGAATACAGTTTGACATACGGAAAAACAACCTTAACGGAAAAAGAAGTTAAGATTAGGCACCGCAACATACTTTTAGGATCAGGGTTAAGAAATAGCAACTTAGATACAGCAGTCCCTAGGATTTATGGTGTACCTAAGATGCATAAAATACCAGTCAAGTTTAGATTCATAACGGGAGCCAAGCAGACTAGCACCAAGGTTCTTTCAAATATGCTACAATTAATATTATCTCATGTCAAAAAACACTTCTCCAATTATTGTGCGGTAATTTTGCAAAGAACTGGGGTTAAACATTTATGGAGCGTGGATAATAGCATAAGCGTTATAAGAGACATAATAGGTGGAATACCAAAAAAAAATTCAGAGAGAAAATTGTGGTTGACGCCGATTTTGTAACTATGTAGACCAATATCGCTGATTGTCACATGCATCACCTCAAAACAGATCCGATTTAGATTTCGTGTCATAATTTTGTCCCCCTCATCCAGTATTTCGTATTTTTTCGCATTTCCTCACCAAATTGAGCTTTTTGCAAAAAGATTGCCGTGGTGAGGAATTGAACTCGAATGCCACCCTTTATGGGTCATGATAGCACCACGCAAGCTTTGCTGGAAGGCTCTTCACCGTAAATAGCACCAAAAAGTCGAATCTCTCAAAAACCCACCATTTTGATATCAGATGTGCGCATTCACAAACTCTTCCATAATACACAAGTATCGACTTTTTTGGGTATTTTCTAGGGCTGTTACCATTGATTGTTCAAATTTAGTGAAATGCGAAGCAGGAATAATGCAGCTCTAAGCAAGAAGCGAGGACAGCTACCTCTGGGCACGCAGTTTTTGCTGTATGGCAGCCGTCTGCATTAGCGCTCTTATGTCTTCATGGCGCACCTTGTCAAATGGCTCTCAGAATAAGGCTACGGCGTCCACGGGAATCGAAGCGCACCTTCGGAGCCCGGTTGGTGTGAAAAATATGCGAGGGTCCTCGATGCTTCGCGAACGGCGGCATCGGGGGGCTAGAATGCGAGTCGTTAAGGATCACAACGTAGCCAAGACGCGCATTGCGACTTTGAACGTCGGCACGTTGACAGGCGGTTAATGTGAACTGGCAGCAGCTCTTTCTCAACGCTTCCGGGACCCGATAGCCGAGGTGCAGCGTTTCGACGACCGGCTCATAAAGGTCGTCGTCACCACCGCAGAACAACGTCTCCACTTCTCCACGGCGTACGCTCCACAAACAGGCTGTTGTGAACAGATGAAAGATGACTTCTGAATGTTGCTGCACGAAAAGACCGCGGAAGTACCTATGGAAGATGTAATAGTTGTCGCAGGGGACTTGAACGGTCATGTAGGGGCGGCAAAAGATGGATACAGATGCCATGGAGGCTTTGGATACGGGACTCGAAGCGACGATGGCGAGCGTGTTCTGGAATATGCTGACTCTCACGATCATGTCATCATGAATACGAAATTCCGGAAGCGTCCTTCTCACCTCGTCTCATTCTACAGTGGCAACGCACAGACCCAGATAGACTTCGTTCTACGATATCGCGATCAAAAGCTAGTTACCGATGCCAAGGTTGTACCGTACGAAACCGTGGCCACACAACATCGTCCGCTTATCTGCACCATGAAAGTCATGCCACCAAAGAGGATGCACGACGAACGATGCGGACCGGCCCGAATCAAGTGGTATCGACTCAAAGAGAAAGAAGAAGCTGGAACATCTCGTATAACGCTACCACCGGCAACGACCATCGACGAGACCTGGAAGAACGCAACGCGAGCGATCGTAGAAGGTGCATGTTGCGAACTTGGCACGATCAAACCAGGTCGACGGAAAATTGACAAGCAAACATGGCTATGGACGGACGAGGTGAGAATTAAAGTACGCGCAAAGAAATGTCTGTACCACGTATTCCTCGATGACAAAACGGATGACAACTGGCGGCAGTACTTGGTAGCAAAGAAAGCAGCGAAGAAGGTTGTGGCCGCCACGGAGGCTGCACATTACGACAACATCAGCAAGCAGCTAGACGCCAAAAATGGCGGCGAACGCCTCATCTACCGGCTTGCGGAATCTCGCCAGCGCCAGACCGAAGACGTCGAAAAGTTCTACGGAGTTTACGACGAACACGGTTACCTTATAAGAGAACGCAAGAAGGCGACGAAAAAGTGGTGTGACTACTTCGAGAAAATCTCAACAGAAGAATTCAGCCATCCACCCATCCCACAACTACCGCCAACATGCGGTCTCATCCAGCCAATCACCGTGAAAGAAACCATGGCTGCGCTGAAGCGCATGAAACCAGGTAAAGCGACGGGTCCTGATGATGTAGCGGCGGAGTTATGGAAGTCAGGGCATTGAAACTCTGCTCAGTGGCTGACGGCGTTCTTCAACAAGGTCGTCGAAGAGAAAAAGACACTTGTGGATTGGCAGAGGAGCACCACAATCCCGATCTGGAAGCGGAAAGGCAACTCCGCGGATCGCGCGAACTATCGGCCGATACGTCTGCTGTCTCACAGCATGAAGATATTCAAGCGCATTATCGACCGCCGAGTCCGTGACATCATCCAAGTTCCGACGAATCAGTATGGTTCCGTCGCCAACTGCGGAACGACGGATGCGATCCATGCTGCACGCCTGCTGATTGAAAAACACCGCGGGAGACAGAAGCCACTGCACCTAGCCTTCCTCGATCTGGAGAAGGTCTTCAACCGCGTTCCACACGAAGTTATCTCGTACGCACTGCGTTGGCACAGAGTCCCTGAGGAGCTCATCGAGTCGGTCAGGATTCTCTATGCCGACCCAAGGAGTCGAGTCCAAGCGGCCGCGGGTACGTCGGCTGAATTCCCAATCTCCGTGGGCGTGCACCAAGGGTCAGCCCTCTCACCGCTCCTCTTCGTCCTCGTCATGGACGCTATAACGAGAAACCTGCAGAGGCCGGCACCATGGACTCTGCTATACGCAGATGACGTCATGCTCGCATCAGAACAGAAGGAGGACCTTGAGAGGCAGACGCAGGCTTGGAGCGAACGTCTAGCCCGGTTCGGACTTCGGCTAAACGTCAAGAAGACCGAGTGTATGACAACCAACCTTGACGAACCTTCCACCATTCAAGTCGATGGTAACGACCTTCGTAGAACCGGCTACTTTAAGTACCTCGGCTCAACACTCTCAGCTGATGGCAATCTAGCCCATGAAGTAGTCGCTCGCGTCAACGCTGCGTGGTTGAAATGGCGCTCAATGACTGGAGTGTCGTGCGACAAAAACATCTCGGATCGCTTCAAGTCAAAGGTGTATCGAGCAGTCATTCGATCAGTGGCATTGTATGGTGCAGCATGCTGGCCAGCCACCAAGGAAGTAGAGCGCCGACTAAATGTGATGGAGACGAAGATGTTGCGATGGACGACGGGTGTGACACGAGCAGACCGCATCCGCAATAAGAAGACCCAAGAGCGGTTTGGCATCACCCCGGTTGCCGACAAATTTCGTGAAACTCGCCTTAGATGATACGGCCACGTTCTGCGCGCGTACACAGACACCATCTGCAAAGTAATCCTTGATCTCGAAGTACCGGGAAAACTACCAAAAGGGCGACCGAAGCAACGGTGGCTAGACACACTGCACGCCGACCTGAAGCATGTGGGCGTTCACCCAGACCAAGCGCACGATAGAGCGAAATGCCGTCAAAAGATCAGGAAAGCGGACCCCGCCACCAAACGAGACTAACGCTAAAGAAGAAGAGGAAGAGGAAGAGGAAGAGTCTTCATTGCGCACCTTATCACGTCGCGTTAGACCACATGCCCATCTGAGCATGCGCATCTCTGCCGTGTTCGACATTCTTTCGTGCGTTTTCGATACCGGCCAGCACTCACTGCCGCACATCATTGCGGGCCTCACAACGTTGCGATAGATCTTCCCTTTCAACACCCTCGAGCACCTTCGATTGCAGAGAATTCCGGTTGATTCTCTTCACTTCAACCATGCGCAGGCAATCCCCCAACTGCCGCGTCCACCGTTCCGTCAGCACTCAGGATGCTTCCCAAATACTGGAATTCTTCTGTTTGTGTGAAAGCAGTCCCGTTCTTGTCTAGCACTGCGTTGCCTCAACCTATACTACTCATAACCTCGCTTTTCTTCAAATTCAACTTGAGACTCGCGTCTGCAAGATCTGTCTGCCACCTCTGGATTTTGACCTGTAGTTCTGTTCCCGAATCTGCGATTAAAGCGACATCATCAGCATAGAGCAGTGTGCATGGCGGGCTTTCCAGGAGATGTTTCACCACCGTATCAAGCGTCATAATGAAGAGGAATGGGCTCAGTGCCGATCCTTGGGGCACCCCCACTGTTATATCGAACTTTGATGTTGTTCCAAGTGATGTGCGCACTTTTGCTGTTGTTCCTTCATACATGACTTGGACTGTCTTCACCATGTACTCCGGGATGCCTCGTTCCCTCATCACATCCCAAATCACTGCGCGGCAACCTGTCATATGCTTTTCCAAATCCAGAAATGCAATATGACATGGCTTGTTCCTCTCACGGTACTTTTCCTGCACATGACGGGCGATAAAGATGGCATCAATTGTCGACCGCTCTGGGACAAATCCAAACTGATCTGATGCAATTTCTACCATATCTCTCAGTCGCATATCCAGAAGGCGTTCGTAGATCTTCATCGTATGTGCGATGAGCTTGATACCTCTGTAGTTTGCACAGTCCAACACATCTCCTTTCCTTTTGAAGATCGGCACTATGATGCTGTCTTTCCACGCTTCTGGGATTTTCGCTGACCTTGTAATGTTATTGAAAAACTTGGATAGCCACTGCAAGCCAAGTTCGCCGAGTGATCTGGCGCTTCATCGGGATGCCATTTGGACCTGGCGCTTTGCCAACCTTCATTTTATTCACGGCCTTTCTCACCTCATCGACTGTCCACGGCTGTACTGGCCCAGCTACTGGCTCACCGGGAAAATTTTTCTTTCTTGAAAACTCCTCGTTCAGAAGATGGGCAAAATAGGCTCTCCATCGCTCCTTGACTGCCAGAGGGTCTCTCCAAACATCATCTTCCTCGCTCTTAACTGCTCTAACCTCGGTCACATCTAGGGATGCCCTGTGGCGTGCTTTCGCTAGCCGATACACGTTCTTTTCCGCCTGCGAGCTTTCTAGCTTATCGTAAAGGTCGTCCATCGCAGCGTTTTTTGCGCGAGCTACTGCAGCCTCCGCCCTCCTCATTCTTAATTTATACTCACTCAGGGCTGAGAGCGACTTTGTATTTTGACAGGCTTTGTACGCATTCTTTTTAGCCTCAACAATTTTCTGCAGGGCCTCACTCCAGAACCACGTTGCCTTATCTCCTCTCCTTCCACCTCTGGTTTCTCCTAGTGCATCTCTTGCGCATGTCAGGATAGTACTTGCTGCGCTAGCCCACACTGCGTCTATGGGACCACAGGGATCTGGTAAGCGACAGCGACAGTCTTCTCACGTAAAGTCTTCAATGTTTCACCTGCCAACTTCCACCAACGGATGCGCGGCTCTAGTTTAGGTTTAGTTGGTTTAGGCAAGGTTATGCATATGTCACTACTGGCCGATGTTGTCCTGCAACTTCTTCACCCGGGACAGCTTTTACATTCTTGACCGTTTTCAGAGAAAGGTGGTCAATCTCACTTTCCCGACCTCCGCCAGTACGTGATCTTCTGAGACTCCCTCTTTATGAAGAAAGTTCTAGCAATCGCGAGATCATGCCGCTGGAATACGCAGATGAGGCTGCTTTGGTAACCGTGCCAACCTCATCTTACAGGGCGGGGACCTTGTTTATAGAGGCGGTCCCGACTCGCCTTTCCTACTTGGCCGCCCTTCTCTGGCAAGCATTTTATAAGTAGTGAGGTTCCACCCCCACGCCCACCTGCGAAACATTGGCCGAGATAGGATCGCTCATGGTCCACGGGATTTCTCCCTACCACCATCCGCCACCCGGTGGACGCGCTCGGTAGCTAGAGCAACTTAATAGCCCCGAGCATTTTGGACAAGTATAAAATTCAGATTTTTGGATCTTCAGCGGCACCGCTTAAAGAGCTGATAGTACACGGAGAGTTGTGATAGAATTGTACTTATTTTTTATTCTATACCCATTTATTATAACTTATTGGTACGGTCTTCCGTGTCCGTCGCCAAAAATCAAATGATCCTGAATTGACCAGGATTTCTCGTGAGTTTGATCAAGGTACTGGAGAAAAGACTGTGAAGAATCATAACAAAAAAAATTGAAAAAATTTTTTATTTTAGCCGATTTTGGAGACGTCGCAAAGTTCGCCGCGCACCTTCGCGCTCGCGATGCGCGGCGAAATCAGAGCAAATTGAAGAATCCTTAGAATTCAGTGTTCAAAGCAGGGATTTGGAGCTGATTTTAAAGGGTGCGATAGCCTAGCCCACTGCGATGCTTGACCCATAGTTCTGAGCGTACATCGCTCCTTTGTGGAGCGTTCTAGCCCCGGAACGAAAAGAACGCAATTCCGCGTTCTGAACGTTCATTTTCAACAAAATTAGTGCGCGTATACTGCGTTTCATAACTATACGTCCACCTTATTTTTTGCAGCTGTATGGGATGCAGCGCCTTTGGGATTTTTTCGAGATTGCCAATAGATTCAGCGGACAAAATAACCAAGGGGCACAAACTTCTACACCGCACACTTATTTTCAGAGTTTTAGAATTCGGTGCTACCGTTTTTCCCACGTTTCATATCTATACGTCCACTGACGAATAATGAGAATTGCTGAAAGTTTATGGTCTCAGCTTGGGTGGGCAAGGATGGCAGATTGGTGGGTTTCACATTTTTCGCCATACGCCCTGCAGTACACGCCTAACCGCAGAAGAAAAAGCTCAGATTCGCGCTCTAAACGATGCCGGACTATGCAGGCGAGCCAATGGGAGGAAGAGTGGTCGTACTCACTTCCTGATTTCCACTTATTGCAAAAGTCGAATGGATACAATAAGAAGAAGGATAATAGATGCTAAACGTTGTGCAGCTCACCACGAGAGGCAGATATACAGGCGAACGTACAACAGTTGTTTGCCTCCCAACAAGATCCGAGCAGAACTAAAAGTTACTGTCTCGGAGAGCACCGACTGGAGAGCGCTCCACCGCAGCGGAAATGTTGCTTTAGAGATTGTGAAGAAGGCTCCACGTCTGACTTTTCGTCACAAGACGGCTCAGCTAGAATTTGCTTGATGGAACACGACAACAGATTGGAGTACGGTGGTGGTAAATTTTTACATCAGTGTAATACGAATGGGGTTTCGGGGAATGCTTTCAGATCATCTCCACAGACGAGTAGAGGTTCAGTTTGGATGGATCTGAAAGCGTGGGAAGCTACTAGAGCGGTTTGCGGAAGAACCTCACCACCATCAGTCGCCGCAACTTCGGAGGCGAATCATTGATGGTTTAGGGTGACTTTTGTGCCGGGAGTAGACTAGAGATAGTTTTCGTTTTGTGTCGATCGGATTCGACGGAGTACCAGAACACCCTACAGAATTATTTACCGTCGTTTTTGAGGGGGTATCGTTGACACAAGTATACCTTCCCTTAGGATAACGCCACAGTGCATGCCGGACAGTTAACCAAAACCTTACTCTCGGAGGATAGAGTGAACGTCGTGGATTGGCCTACATATGGCACGGACCAGAATCTAATAGAGAACTCGTGGTGGATCCTTGCATGAAAAGTTTACGAGTACCATCGTCACTTTAAGACGATTGTTGAGCTGAAAACTGCAATCGTCGATGCCTGTGAAGATGTAGAGGTCAACTTCCTAGAAAAGTCTGGTGAACAGTATGCTAAATAACCTCTTTGAAGAGGCTTCTAGGCAGGAAGAGCCAAGTGGCTATCAAACTTGTTGCAAAATAGTGTTGTTTCACTGCTAGATTGCTCAAGAAGTGAACTGTTCGCGAGTGGTCGTATAGTTATGAAACGTTGGGGAGATTGATAAATCCGAAATTGAAACTTAGAAGAAAAGCTAGCGCAGTGAAAATTGGTGCTTCAAGGTTATTCTTATTCCTGAATCTAATGGTTGAAACAGAAAAAGTCTCTCTTAGCTGCACCTTCTAGTACTGCAAAAAATAGGGTGGACGTATAGTTATGAAACGCAGTGTATTGTAGCTTCATTTATTTTGGGGGAACTATATTCAAACAAGTTAAAGGAATACCTTAAGGGGCATCTTGTAGTCCACAGATGGCAGACCTTACTTTATCTTATATGGAATATGAGTACATAAGAAATAGTATACGCAACAACAGTACTAACTGGTATCACCACATCANTTAACCCCCTATCCGCCACCTGGGGACGCGCCACGTAGCCTTCGCGATTAACCGGCTGTGATCCCTCTATGAGGGAGATCCGTGAAAGTTTGTTATAACAGTTTCAATTGCCATCAGGGTTTTCTTCAGTCTTTTTTCCTTTCAATGTTTCTTCTGACTCATGTTTTATGGATTGGCAGTGAAGTTAGGTTCGGGGTTTTCCTGCGATGAAGCCTGTTTCTTCCTACTCGGTTTGTTGGTGGGCCAGTTCCGTGCAGTGCGATTGTGGACTTACCTTTTAGTGCTTAGCATTATCCTACTACACACTTTGAGATGTCTTTACAAGGGGATCAGTTTCGGGGACCAGTTGCTCTCACCCGACGTGCTGGTTGAACGAGGTTAGCCAGTATACCCGTTTGCCGAACTGCCGGTACTGTCCCCATGACTGCCCTCACTCTACTCCAGAATGAGAGCATCTTGCTGGCTGGTGAGGGTGTTTGCGGCTAATGCTCGTCGGCAGATCGTCACAGACTTCGATACTGCAGACAGGCGTCCCTAGAGTGACATGCTCGGAATACAGGGTGGTGTACTCTCACCAGTACTCTTCAACATTTATACCTATGATTTACCCTCAGCTATCATTTCTACCGGTGCAAAAGTTAGTGCTTTTGCAGACGACATCAAAATTTACTATGCTAATAAAAACGCAACCGATTTCCAAGTGTTACAGAGGGCTATAGACATAGCTGAGCAATGGTCTCTGTGGAATCTCCCCCTGTCCAGAGAAAAAACTAAGTTCCTTCATTTAGGGTCCAGAAATCGATTCCTGACATATAAAATTGGTGATGTGCCAATTCAAAGAGCTGAACAAGTTAGAGATCTTGGTTTTCAAAACTGAAAAATTAAGCTATGATTTGCACTGCGAAGAAATATGTTGCAAGGCTTCTAGAGTAATGTCTTGTCTTTTCAGAGCTCTCACTACGAAGAAAAGTCAAACGCTGATTAAAGCGTATAAGACCTATGTTTGTCCTACTTTACGGTATGGCACGGCCAGCATAAGATCGCCTACGTGAACAAATTAAAACGCGTACAAAATAGTTTTACTACGAAACTAATGACGAGGACCAGCGGATTTGTTTATAATCAGATCGCTTCAGCAGCCGGAAGGAATGTTGCTTTTGACTTGCGCTCACTGTCACATGGGAGAAGAAAATTCGATCTCATACTATTTCATAAAATCTTCACAGGAAAATGCGGATTGAGACCTGAACTTTTCTGTACTACAAGGGTCACTAGGGGAAAACTGTCAAACACTATGCGCGACGAGCCAAGCATAATATCAGGCACTTCTTCTTCGCCAACAGAGCAGGTTCCGAATATCTCAAAATTAGACCTAACGGTCTTAAAGCATTAGACAAAATAATAGATTCATATCTGGTTCCGTAGAACACACGTTTTGTTATACAATAGGCGTCAATGGCGGTGACCCGTCTGCGGCCTCGAACAGGACGCGGCGCGACCGCGCCGCTCATGCTAGAACCGTCGCTGCAGTGGCTTGTCTTGGTTTTCTTGATAGTTGTTCATTATATTTAATGATAACTAATAAGAAAACTAACTGACTTTCAAGAAAACCCCATAGTTTGATGTCCGGGAGAGGATTCTCGTTCGAGCGGCGCGGTCGCGCCGCGTTCTTTTAGAGGCCGCAGACGGGTCACCGTTATTGACGCCCACTGTATCTAAATGTTGAACAGGTCCTTTATTTTTGTGATAACATGTCTTCATTTTGTATCATTATGTACACTGTATCATAGCTATCTCATTCTCCCACATGAGTTGTTCACCCATGTATTAAATAATGATAATAATACCACCGCTTGACTGGTATTTTCATATGCAACTTAACCTTGCAGAAGTAGTTCGCTTCTGAACCTTGCTTTTCTTGACCTAGTATATCGGGAGCCGTATGCATATCTCTCCCCGACCATCCCCGATCCCCGGCCATCGCCGCCCGGGAAGTATCCCCGACCAGGGGTGGTCAGGGAAAACTCGTATGCACATCTCCAGGGATGCCCTCCTGAAGAAACTCGCCCACTAATTTGCGTTGGAGCGATGATTTTACGCATTCGTCTAGTCTCATCTCATCCCCGTCCCCAGTGGGGATGCTGGGGGAGAGGGCTTCGGATTCTGTTTTCTAAACCAATTTTGTTGTTTGTTTTATCCACTACAGTTGTCTCCCCGAAAATCACTCGTGAGGTTGTAGCGCGCCTACAAGCGTAATAAATAAATAAATAAATACACGCGGCACTTACGTGCAGCCGAAATACACAGCGCGGCAAACACCGGCTGCACAGAACTTCTGTTGCGCGCTGAGTAATCTGTGCGATCAGATGCGCAAGTTCCGCTCAAAAATGAAATGTCGTGCGTGGCGTTTGCGACGCGGCAAAGAGATGAAGCTCGGGGTTTGGGAAGCGGAAAACGTAATAATGGTGAAAAGTATTGATAAAGCAAAAATCAAATCAAAACACAGAATTTGGATCACAAACAGAAATTCCAAATGTAGAATTTGGAACAGAAACAGACATCCGGAAAGCGAAAATGTAATTCCATTGGTGAAGTGCTTGAAAGGTAATATTGAAGTTCAATGCGATAATTAGTTTTGTGTTAAAGAAAATCTGTAACTGTATCAAAGGAAAGGATCATCAGTGTTACAAAAAACACATACTGATATTCCTCACCATCACAGACCTGATGACCTGACATGCATGATTTCACACTTTGCACTTTCCCTCCACTTCCTGGAGGTGTTGCTCCAGGTATCAGGCTGTGCCACTGGGGTTGATAAGAAGGTGATGAAAAGAGGAAGTTTTCGCACTAGTTGCGCACAAATGTGTATAAATAAAAACGAGAATCATAGGTACCGCTACTAAACCCTGACATCGTTTGAGTACAGCCTCTTCGATTCGGAAACACAGCTGTTCGCTCACCAACTCTACGCGACAAATTTTCTTCTTGCAGAGGTAACATGTAAAATTAGACTGAGCCAGAGAGCCAAATTATGACGGACATTGCAGGATCCTAGTAAACTATACGGGAACCATACCGTTGCTCCAGTAGAAGAAGCTGTAGCGCCACAGGTAAAGAAATTTCTAAAAAGAAGAAAAGAAAGAGCCGCGCCGAGCAAGCCGTTGCACCACTTTATGAACTTCCACAATAAGTCCCTGCCACAGTCCAAGTGTCTCCCAGCCAAAAGAAAAGAGTGAGAATGGTTCAGTACAAGAACGTGGAAACAAACAAGACAACATTTGGTAGGCTCAGTGAAATCATCGGGGAAAGCGGACCTGAACGAATCATACAGGACTTTGAGAAGGTAACTTGTTTGGCTCCACTTTATCATTTCATCATCATCGACTATCTGTCATCATTTTTGGGCAGCAATTCGAGCAGCCAGAGAAGAATTTCCGAACGCCGAAGTCCAAGGCTGCGCGTTCCATTTGGCGCAAACATGGAAGCGCACGGCTAGAGAGTTGAAGCTTCCGCATTTCGTTTAAGGGTCAAACGAAAATAAAAGCAGTCGCTAGATGGTGACGAATAATAAAAGGAGTCGTATTTTTGCCAGATGAGCTCATTGGAAGAATACCTTAGGTCCCCGCCAGTAATAGCCCATTATATGTACGTCAATTTTTTGAAGTTTCTGCAAGAAGTATAGTTTGACGGCACTTACCGGGGATTTATTATTTATTTATTTCTGGCCAATAATTGTGAGTACGCTCTACTCAATGGGTGATCAAGACAATACATGGATGCTGGCCCTGTAGGAAATACGCTGCTGCTCAACCATGGAAGCGCACCATAGCACAACCAACCCAGTTTATTGGGGGTCAGCGAGCTCACGGGCAAAACCTAGCTGACCAAGACCCCTGAGGAAGACCAGGATGGTACGCTCCATGATAGAAATAGCAGAAGGAAGAGTATAAGTAGCACAGACGACTATCATTAATATAGTAGTTGCAACGAGTTAAAAAAAGAGAGGAAGAGAAGAACGGATCAAAAACGAGGTAAAAGAAAAGAAACAGTTTGTGATAATGTAGGGAAGAGAAAAGCAAATGATCGAAAAAGAAAAGGAAAAAAAAACAAATCATAGCACACGAGAGAGCAAAGGCGTGGGATGTGGTACAAGTGGGGTTACCAGGAATTACGCACAAATAATACCGTGGAGGCATTCCACAGGTGAATTCTCACGTCTTCATAATTGTAATTTCGACAACAATGACAACAAACATTTTAGCAAGTTGCTGAAAATCCTCTCACGACGCACCAACCCTCTTTTCGAGGACCTCCTGGAATTCTTTTAGGATCAGAACACCCTGGCTCTAGGGAGAATTCTCCACTTTGAAGAGGTCAGAAATAGAAAATACGCCTTGTTCATTTGTTGACCTACTGGAATATCCGTTTCAGGCTTGGATGTAGAACAGCACGAACGTACGCTGGCCGATTTAGTACATCCAAGCCTTTACGTAGGAGTGACCGCCTACGACGGGAAAAATCAACGACGCACTGGAAGAATTCAGAGAAGAACATGACTCCCGAAGGTGCGTAACCACGGTCACTACCAAAAATTTCTGTGAAACTATGTCGCGCAATCTCTTTCTGCCCGCGGTGGATCCGCGGTACGCCCGAGGTGGAGCGTCGGTTCGCCACCGCGAGCATGTGCGGGTCCACCGCGGATGTACTGCGGGTCCACCGCGGGCATGTGTGGATCCACCAAAAATCTCGACATCATAGTTTTCCTTCAAACTTTTCCTACGATGGTTATTCGAAACTCGTACTAATTTCATATTGCAACATCATTTTTGTAGGACTACGGTGGGTATACGGTAAGTACAGTATCTCACAACTCCACTGTAACTCCGCTGGGAAAACGTTTCTGAAACTGCACATTGGGATTTTTTCATAACAGCGTGGTAGGAAATAATGGCGTCACTCGAAATGTACAGGGTGGTCCAAAAATATGGAGACAAGGTTGCGATGAGCGTTCCTCGACTTATCTCGTGTTATGGCACTTTGTATCCAATCTTTCGCTGTTCATCTGATTAATCATACACGTTCCTACAGAACAATCCCTACCGCTATGAAATTTGGCGAGAACTAGGCCGTCAGTCGAGATTTCTTTCCATAACCGAATTACAACTTTGTGTAGTCTAGGCGCGCATTTAATGTCAACGTGTGAGATTGTGCAAGAGGGTCACTTACCAGTGCATCAAAGAATACAAGGCTTGGGTAACAGAAAAATATCAAAGCGATTGTGAAAGACCGGTTACCTTGGTTATGAGATCCTGGATTTGGTGCGAATTCGCCAATATCCTACACCGTTTGAACGTGCTTATCCAATCGGATCGCCATGAGTTATCGTATAATGGGGGTAATTCTCCTTAGAACTTCAAGATTGGATGTTTGCAGGCCTAATATGTCCTATTCCGCTATCTCAGCACTGAAAAAGGAAGCGGAAACAGCCCTTACATGCATTTCACCCTGTTTTTGCACAGGAATTCACGTCCGTTTCCTTATAGTTACTGTTTTTAGCATTCATTCGCGCACATCTCTCGTTATGGTATTCATCTAAGCACGAAAACTGATTTTACTCCCAGTAAACTCTTCAATCGTCGGAGCAATGACGTCTAGAAACGTGGGGTTATCCGCGAGGAAGGCCCCTCCGCGCCACAGCAAGTGACAAGTTCGAATTCATCGCGTCTTTTCTCGCCTGTGTTAGGAGAGTTAGTGAGATGTGATAGTATATTCTGTTCAGTACTGAATGAAAAATACCATATTGGGAACAGAGCTGCCAACTTGCTTTCTAACGTTAGATATAAATCTTTTGGAGTGTCTCCATATTTTTGGACCACCCTGTATATATAGTCGTGGTCATTCTGTTTCAGTGCTGTTCTTTATCGGCCGTATCACCGTGCCTTCACCTATCACCAGCGCGAGCTGGTGCAAGAACGTGAGCGTAGCGGTGGTGCTTGATAACAGCTTCATTCCTCTAGTGAATGAAGCTATTCCCGGCCGAAAACAGTTGCTTTCATTACGGAATGAAACCATTCCAGGCTCACACCGCTACGCTCCCGCCATTGCATGAGCTCGCGCTGGTGATGCGTGATGATATTAGTGATGTGGCCGCAAAGGAACAGCATTGAATGAGGATGACCACTACTATACATACAGTGACTCCAATAAGAAATAGTTGAGAAGATTCTTGATGACGTTAAGGTACAGAATAATTGTAACAGTAGCGACCAGCGAATCAAACAACCCCAGTACGTGAAGTTTGAGCGAAAATTGTGATCCTGAGATTTTCGGTGTTGAGCTAGGCCAATACATATTCCACATATAAAGTCAGATATTCTGACGTTTTGGAAGCCTTTTAACGATTAGGCAATGAGCATTTTCTGTTATTCTACCGTTGGTGGGCATAAAAAACTAAAATTTAATCGTTCGATTAAAACGTTTTCAAATTTCCATAATCTCTAATAATTAGCATGGAAAACACTATAAAATTGCACAGAATAGATGGTTGAAGTGGAAAAATATCAGTGGAACAAAAACGCAAAATGCCTGTATATGGCAGAACTCAAACCTTTGAGTGCTTGTCTGAAGAAAGAGAGACTTACCTTTGCGCTATGACCTAGGTTCTTACCACAGGCTCTGCGTTTTCACATGATCACCAAATATGGGCATAACTCGTCAAAGAGAGGAGTTTGGCCGATTTTGAAAACGGATTCGAAATCAGCGTCGAAAGCTGCATAAGGCAATGTACACCTCTTCATGAATGGCCACACTGACCAAGTATCCTTTCCTTGTTAGCTAAGTCGAGGCCGCGACATCTTGCCCTGTAACACATCTGAGGGCATTTAACTCTTTCGTCCTCCGCTTAACATGCTAGGTTACATTTCACTAGTCTGTTCGTGGTCAAAACGGCAATGCATTTGATCCTTTTTATCAGTACATTCACATCATCAGGCAGTTCCAAAGCTTGAATGAGTCCTTTAGGTTGGATGAAACCTCACCACAGGTGCCTAGTATACATTGGAATATTCCACGATTTTTAAAATATTCGAATATTCGAACAGTTGGAAAAACGTAAAATTTGAAATATTCGAATTCTGAATAATTCGAATATCAGGCTTCTTGAAATATTCGAACATTTGAATAATTCGAATAAGGTGTTTTTCAAAATGTGCGAATGAACGAATTATTCGAACGTAGGACTTCCTCGGCCACCCGAATGAATGAATTATTCGAATAACCGACTTTTTGAATTCACCAAATGAATGAATAATTCGAATCGAATATTCGTTCCAATACCATTTAATACTATAGCTTTCAGAGTGTCACTCATCCTTCATTATCTGTATACATCACAAACAATTGGTGCAAAAATGCATCCACAAATCGTTAAAGTATCTCTACTTCCTCATCTTCAGAAGTGGACCGTTCTTTTGCATTTATGTATCTCTGTATTTATATCATCTCAAATATGCGTTCCTGGCCGCCACTATCAACCTTTGTTACTCGCACCTACAAAGGTCGGCCTCGGGACATATCAGGATCTCATTAGGCGATTTGCGGGAATTGTCGGGGGTCCCAACGAGTCTTTGAGGCATGACCTTGTTAGTGGATGTTTATGACTCTCTCTCTAATATCCATCACACCATCATGATTCGGATGTCAAATGTTCCCAAATTGAATAAACGAATATTTCGAATTTGCTACTTTTAGACGGTCGAATGAACGAATTATTCGAATTTTGATTTTTCTACGCACCCGAATAAACGAATTATTCGAATAACTCTCATTATTAACAACTCGAATGAACGAATAGTTCGAATAACCCATTTTTTAAAAATACCGAATGAATGAATGATTCGAATATGTTCATTTTTTGAAAAAACGAATGAATAAACTATTCGAATATTCGAATATTCGAAAATCCCGTCGAATATATTCGATTCGGTCACATGTATAGTGCCTAGCATTATGGGAATAACATCGACCCTACACCTTTTGTCCTTCTAAAGAAAAGTCCTCAGATTTGGCCGTGAATAGAAATCGATAGATATCGGATAGGACAGACTTACCGCTCACATTTGCCACCTTAGCGCGGGTTTGCCGATTCGCGAATATTGTACAACGGCCACCATTGTGGTGAAATACGGCTTTGGGCAAAAATACTTTGAGGTTCAACAGCACTTGTCCTGGAATCTTCTAGTGGATGCTTCTCATCTTTTGGCTTTCTCCTTCTTCACGTTGGCTGCTGGGCCAGAGAATCGTAGCGTTCTGGGTTCCTCCATCCGAATGCCATCCAGAATTCACATACATGAAAAATTCTTACGTTCCATGCAGAAAACAATGGAAAACGAGATTAATAAAAGTTACCCTTCTTTCGATGAGGCGATATGAGGCAGTAAGTGCAAGACCAAATGGAAACCAAATAACGGGTGTGAGTTAAATAGGCGATGAAGATGACGCAAATAAAAGTATAGACAATAAATGAAGATTACGCCGTACGCGTGGGACACACTTCAAAACTGACGATTGCGAAATCGCTGTTTGGCCTTTAGAAATGGCCGGCAGCACCAACCTGCACATCTGAACTGTTTTGATCTACAAATCGTTTTGCTCTACCTTACAATACTCCACACAGAGGTGGAAGACGCAGTGTTGCACCAACCTAGAAAATCTTGTTAGAGTGAAGGTGTCCACCGACAACGAGCTAATAATTTGATGATGACAAGCGCAAAACTTCCCCATGTTTGAATAAGAGCCCTTAAACGTTTATCAAATTTAAATTATCTTTAGCTGATCTGACAGCATGAACGCGCTCAGATGTTTGGTCAGAATCACAATGACCAAACATGGAGATAGAGCCTGTAATGGTCGCGAAACATAAGTGAATAATTCGAAGAAATACTCGTCTCCTGAAGCTGTGAATGAAAACGAACTACTTCTTGTAGGCGGTAACGCGGAGTGTCTGTGATTTACGGCATTACATTCAAGCAATGGGCTACGGAAATATTTTTTTCACTGACACCTACGAAGATAGAGGCAGAACTTACCTGTCGATATTCTTTTCACTCCACTGCTCCGACTTCCAGTCAATGGGAGTCCGTGCAAAATCGAGTCTCGTCCCACGATTCTTTTCGGAAATCAGAGGCTTGTGAGCGGGTCGACGTGCATTCACTCCGGATTTACTCACTCGTCTTCGAACAGTCCATACAGAAACGGGTGTGTCGTTATACTCATAAATTTCTGACCTAATGTTGACTGCAGTAAGACGAGGGTTGCAGGGCGCCATCCGAAGAATCGTTCTGTCGATCGACCGGTTAGTGATACGAAGCCTCCCTGCTTTTGATAATCCTCGAAATTGTCGATTTGTGCAGATCAAATTGATACGCAAGCGCATCAAGAGTCATCCCTCGCAAACGACCTCTAACTATAGCTGCCCTTTCACAATTTGGTAGCCATTTCGGTTTGTTCTCACTCGACATTCTCTAAACTGTTCACCTTAGCCCAGATCAGGTATTGAAACCACTGAGGATCCACTCCAAAAAACTCAAAAACCCCAACGTTTCACAGCAAAGTGCGTGCCTATTTCTGAAAATCAATATTTTTGAGTCTCCAGTTCGTTATTTGATGAAGTAGTTGCTCCTCTGTAGCCGTATCGATGCCGTGAACAAAAATCTTAGTTGACCGCATCAAGAAATAAGGCCTATAAAAAAGGTATGAACAAAAAACCAAAAGTTGTAATTTTTTTCGCTTGCAACAGTAGTTACGGAAAAACAAAAGCAACAGTTTCTCTCCTCAACAGTTAGGTTCTCCAAGTCTGTGGGCCGCATTGGGCGAAACATTTCAGACAATGTAACAGGTACGCCGAAGTAATCCAAATTAGGCTTCTTGGGTCGGCTGAGGTACCAAAAAAGGCTTTTGAGCTAATCTTCACATACGTAACGGGCTCGCATGTCGTAAGCGGTTAACCGGTAAAGTCGCGATGGGTTCTTAAAATCGGTCATACCGTGAGCCTGGCTCAACCGTCAATTTCTGCAATATCCCTATTTGATGTACGAAATTATGGCGGTGGGTCAGTGGCGGACACAGGAAGAGGGGAGAGAAAGAGAGAGAGGGGGAGGGGGTGGTGGCATGGGAAAAGCGTGATCTCCGCCAACTAGGGACCTGAATGGAAGATAAAATTGATAAAATATTGATTGAAATACAAAATAATAATAGCTATTTAAAGAGACAGTAATGTAAATAAACAAATAAAAAATGAAGGAGTGCAGTGCATTCATTGTTTTTGACCATTTTGTAGAGTAATTTCATAAATTCGGGAACCCATTCCTGAGGTGATGCATGACTCTCATCGTAAAAATCTTTTGCTTGTCATGCGATGTTGAATGCGTGATTCATTTCAGGTTCTATAATACTTTGGATCGACAAGATTTGGACTCATGTTTATAAAAGAATGAGCATGTTGTTCTTCAACAGGTTTTTCTCTCAGATTTTTCTTTGTTCCTAGTCCCCACACAGTGTGCAATTTCGCACATCTCATCGCCCAAAATGTATTCATATTCCTTGTCATGCTGTCTTATAGATTTCCGGTGAGGTAAGCACTGCCATTCGACGATGTCTGAGGAGGGCTGCTCTAAATAAATATGTTTCGGTTGTAGAAATACTACCGAATAACCTCAAGCGCCAACTAATCAGAAACCGACTGTACGACCGCAAATACTCCACAACCAAATGCGTTGCTTGCCCTGAAGGGAGGACAGGCGACTGCATGAGTTCGGGAGTAACCTACCTGATCTCTTGCAAAAGTTGTGGTGAGAAGTATGTTGGCGATGCGGCACACCCATTATGTGTGCGCATAGAGGAGCACCTAGATGGCCACGAAATATCACGTCCGACCACGCCATTCTCTGAACTTTCGTATCACGGTGGGCCCACCGTTATCCCATGGTTGATATTCGGCATGTCAACCATGGGCAAATGGAGGGGCCACCATGGGCTACCAGTGGGTCCACCGCAGGCTAACCTGAAGGCTTCAGGGAGCAAACCGGAGGATTTCTGGTAACATATTGGGGGTCTTCTCCAATTGAACATGCATGCGCTTTGTGCAAGTGCCTGCGCCTGCGCCTGCACAGGCACCCAGGTGCCCGCGCAGGAGCCTGCGCAGGCTCCCAGGGGGCTCCACGGTCACGGGTGAGTATCCACATCCGCGATGCGTTCGCACGCGACCGCGTCCCACGCATCATGTCTGACCGTTCGCTGGGCCGCGGTTTCCCCCGAGCCACAGCTGGCCAGACAATTCCCGTAGGGGCCAGCTGTGGCTCGGCTCATCTAGTCTCCACCTAAGTGGAGACAAGACTGTGGCTTTCACACCCCGCAGTCGCCTTATATATGGTTTCTACCAGTATCAGCAGTTGATCAACAAGCGTTCACATGGAAAAGTCGAACCGTAGGATAACGGTGAACGGATGGTGGGCAAATAGTGGTCCCACCGTGCGTTTTCCAAGCATGGTGGATTCACCGTGTGGAAATGGTGGAAGCACCGTGGGATTGATAACAATGGTGGGCTAACGGTGGAGCAAGTGTGGGGGGGGGGCGAACACCGTCATCGGGGGACAAGGGTGGGATAACCTGGGGATAACGGTGGAACCACCGTCAGTTGGAGGTCCACCGTGGGACAACGGTGGGCCCACCGTGGTACGAAAGTTCAGAGTTGGGTGCTCACAGAAGGCTACGACATGACGGAGCGAATTTTGAAGTTACTGTAAAAATCTTAGCGCGAGAACCTCAAGCATCAGCTCGCAAAATTTTGGAGGCATTGTGAATTCATGCGAAAAGTCCGAGAAATCGCAACGAAGAATGCCTCTCAATCACACGTGAACTTGCGCCATATCTAGGACTGCTCTTCTGATGCGAAAGAGTACGCCCAAGTCATCCGCTCTCGTGGACAGTTAGCGGTCGTTCCATTCATCACGTCACTCCAGTGACATAAAGGTGGTCAGCGTTTGGTGTCAGCAGCAAGCTTCATGATTGAAAACCAGGCTTGGCGTCTCGTTTGTGTGGTACTGTAGAGATTTGACCGGATAGTTAGCTTATCGAATCGTCCATTTCAGGCTCTGAAGACGGCGAGATGCCGAAACGTAAACCAAAATAAACAAGTTGCCAATCTCGCCTGAAGCTTACAAAATTAACCAAATTATCTGTTCATAGTTTTAACTTCTTCACAGTACACCTCTTTCGTAAAACTCGTATAAGAAGAGAGTGGATATATCTGTAGTACAGCAGCATGATACCATGAAGTCCAACAAGCTTTAGGATGCCAAAGGATAAGAATAAGAGATATATACATTTTGCAATGATGAATTTCAATACTTCCGGTTTCGGGGCTAAGAACTAGACCGGTTGTGCGACTTCCTTGGTGCCCCCGGGTTTTCACCCTTTCGTCAGTAGTTCCCAAGGAAGTTTCTAAAGCCTTGACGAAATCCTAGTCTAATAGATGATGAATGCTAATATAGCAATAGGAGTTACTTAGATAGGAGTCCGAGGAACAGCATGATGGTGATAGGTGTAAAGGCTACGATGACAATTGCGGATCAAGGAATGCCTTTTAAATCGGCCTACTTGTAAAACTTCCCGCCAATAATATAGGTGCGTTACACTGGAGCACAATATCTTAGCGCTATGATGCATATCTAAACTCAAACGTTTCTCGCGTTACTTAAGGCATTCTTTATCATGTGTATGAATGGAATACTATAACTTATCTCCGTATGTGATGACGTTGATGGGTTCGAACACGTCTGGCATTTCCAATTTCTTCAGCTTCTCAACTTGGATTTTCAAACTCCGCAGCTGCTGACTTTGGATTTTTCAAATTCTGCAGCTTCTCACTTTCGATTTTATTCCATATTTTTATCTCCACTTCTAAAACGCAGCAGCGACTCTACAAGCTGGTGGAAGCTTGCAAAGTCGTAAGGTAGAATGTTCTCTAAGTTTTTTATGAAGGTTATGAAAGGAAAGCTCGATCATTTTTCAAGTAAGAATGTCTTCAGTTAGGTGGGTCTCCCTGCGCATGGCCTTCTTCGAATTCCTTCGTAAACATTCTGCAAGAAGCCGCCTATATCTACGCTACATCCACGGAAGACGTCATTCATAATTTCACGGTGTCTCGTTGCGCTTCGAGGCCCGCGATATTACATTCGAAGGTTACTCACGTCCGGGATGTCTGATAGCTCTTGACAAGAAACGTTTGCAGGTCGCCCTGACCGCAAAGCCAGGCAGCGACACTCGTGAGCTGGCAACAAGACTGTGATTCAACTTTGCGACTATCACAAACCACCTTAAAGGCAGGGGACCACCTCGTTTCTCACATCGACGATATTAGCGGATTCTCGACCTCCTCGCCACGCTGATTCCAACAATGTATGGCAAAAGTCACAGAATTGACGAAAACCCCGTTTTTGATAGGGTCAAAGTACCCGTTTCTTGGAGCAGGTGCGGATCCGCTCCAAAAAACGGGTGCTTTGTGCTGGCTGCCGGCTGCGGCAGCAACGTCGGGTGAGCACGTCTTGTCCTGTCCGATCGATGCGATCAACGGTGATACACGTCTTTGCACGTGAATTTGTTCCAGCAAACTGGTACGAGCCCCGCCACGAAAAACGGGGTTTACAGACCATTTTGGGACATTTTAAGTACATTGCCGGAATCAGCGCATCGAGGAGGTTCGGAATATATTAATAACTCGAAAACGATATGAGGTGGCCCTCTGCCTTTAACGACTTTGATTACAGCAACGTTGTTCCGAAATGGATACCACACGATCAACGCAAGTCGACCAGGAGTGTGATGTGAGCGAAGCCGAGTTGGTGTTCCTTCGTTACACAAGAAAGGTATCTGGAGGACATCGTCACAGGGGACGAAAGCGGATCCCGTGCACAAATCGTACACTGCAGTTCTCCAGTGGAGAACCGGTTGCAAATAAGCCAAAAGCCGAGCTGCACGAAGAGAAGGTCCTATGATGCTGATGGGACTCGCCGAGCATGCTCTACTACGAGTTCCTGGATGGCGGCACCACTATAATGGCAGAGGTATGCGCTAAGCCAATCCAGAAGTGCAGGAAAAACGTTCAAAACGATCAAATGTTGATTCCTTGCACGGTAACGCCCATCTGATTACCATTTCTTTAGAGCTCAGAAGAATCACTTAAAGGCAAGGTCCGGCCAGAATCTTGCCCATCCAGGTTTTTTGTTTCATAGAGTCCACACAATGTGTGTAGCAGGTATATCAAATTGGAGAGCTCGACGTGAGCTCTATCGCAATATGTGAGACCAAACGTTTGGAGATTACGGTAGCCGTAGTAAAACACGCTCCATTTCGCAAAAGATGCTCGCGTGCATAATAGACAAAGTTGGATGATGCGCCTGGATACGGACACCTTATCGTACTCTTCGGAACCACCCTTATCAAACGGACTGCACAATAATTTGAAAATGAATTTCTCCTACGGCGCCACAATAGACAACATGTGGGCGCGCTGTATAACGTTATATGAAAGCACGGCTGCTGCAAACGTGCAAACTGCATACCAAAACTGGTCGATGGGAACCGTTCGTTGTGGGACTCTTTCAGGGCTTTCTCTATTGTTTTCGTCCAAGGCGTCACCGTGGGCGACGAATTAAATAAAAATCGAGGAAACGAAGTTTTGCCCGGACCTTGCGTTTAAGGAAAACGAGGTTCAGTAGCCAATACGGACACAAGGATGAGAAGTTCATCTTTTTTTTTCGATCAGTGGCCTCTGAAGTTCTAGCGAAGAGAAATCGAGAAGCTGTCCGAAAGATGGGTGAAGATGTTACAGAACAATGGTGGTACAAGGTGGCCCGTAATTATGATGACACCATGTCGACTTCCGATGCCTCAATTTACTTTGGGTTACTGTTTCTTTCAGTAGTATACTCTTGCTCATTTGTTAGCACTAGTTTGTCACATTCAGTATTTGTGTGTAACATGGGAAATTTCTGAATTGTTCTTGCTCGCAGCCAACGAAAAGCTAACGCCCATTTTGAAAAACAATTACGTTTTGGCACGCTCTACTTTCAGAACGTTAAGAACGTCCGAGAAGCCGGTTTCACAATGATTTGAAAGAATAAAGAGTTGGATTGAAATCCCAATCAAATCAGAAGTGGGAAGACCTAAGAACGCTTAAAATTTTCAATGATTTTGGCAATTAACCCTCGAAGCATCGAATTTCAACCGACTGTATCTTTCAATTTGATTGGTTTTCGAAACAGTTGCTTTATGGAAACTTGATACGGATGTAAATTCGTTGTTTTTCTCCTCACGCTTGTTGAAAAGAACTTCCTTCGGTTAGGAGCGAGTTTCACGACATTGCTGACGTGCCAAAGTCACCGAAATTATGAAACAAATCATCGTGGGTGCAGCAGGAGATGAAAGATATCTTGGAACTCGATACATGTTTTTGTTCGTTGTTCACGATCGAACAAAATTACCACGGCGCCGTTTCAAGCGATGTTGGAATGTGTTTAATATGATTGCTTGTGTCTGTCACCATGATTATGGGTCACCCTCTATAATGTTCGTTGAACTTCTATTTCAATGAAGAAAACTACTCTCGAAAAACACGTTGTGAGGGTCGCAGAACTTTTTGAACAATCCAATAAATTCAGTCCAATTTTCGATAAAGTGCCAGGTTGAGGAGGTCCAGGTGCGATGTAACTGCCGCACCAGTTGAAATTAGATCTCAATGGAGCACACCTTCACAGTCTCGCCAAATGCTCATCACTGTTTGTACGCGATGCGCACGTGGCATGGAAGACATTTTCTCTCACAGTCGTAATCTGGAACACCAGGATGCGCCACGTACACATGTATGCGCAACAAGAGGACAGCTCATCGGTCTTGAACTTGGAAATGCTACAATTTCAACCTGGCAAAAATTCATCTGCGATATTACCCACTTGCTTCAACAGTTTTTCTTCAGGAGAACAATGATCTTCAGAATAGACCACCTCTGGGACGCCCATTGAATTTGGATTCGGAGGCTTTAAAGGTACAATCGAAAGGTAATATACAGAAAACAACATAGCCAACGGGTACTGTCTCTAACGTGGTTTCGACCAACCATTGTGTGCCTCCGTAGTGCGGAGGGAAGGAACGTCAGCTACATCAGTTTGCTGGGTTCGACCTGAGCGAAGCAAGGATAGAATGGTCGAGGACAGCTTCGAACCTTTCTCTCCGGGCAAACTCAAAAATTCTTCCAATTCAACCAATCCAATTACATGGTAGGAGTCTGAGAACAGGCATAATGGGGCCAATCCAGAAAACAACCACATTGACACTAAGAAATCTACTACATACATATGTGTTTCGTGCAGGGTTTGAAGGCAGTGTCCAGCCAAAGTTTTCGGTTCTTCAAATTTGGCATTCTCTACCTCTCCTCGACGTGCTGATGGTAACTATGTACCATAGTGAACGATTGAGTATTCTGAGAAGCACCTACAACTTGCTCCTGCCCTTTTTGCAGGTACTTTCACCAAAGATCAATTTTATTTCCAAAATTGTAGCCTAATTTCTAAGCTGGTTTTGTCCACAAAACTTGGCAAATTTGAGGATACGTCTTCAACAAGTTAACACATGTTGGTGTGAGTGCCATCTGTAGTATATCAGACTAGACGGCATACCCGGCTCCGCTCGGGATTCTACTACCCCGAGCTTTTCATGCTGATGCGGTTAATTAGGATACAAATTCACCATTTGAAGTGCTTATCATTTCGGTGACCACCATGTCAAATAGTCTCGTTAACCTTTTTTACCTGTTCGAACATGAAAAATTCGTTAAAACCAATTAATCGATTCTTTCTTGCAAAATAGTTGTCATATTCGTGCTAGACATATTGGAGAACCCCCCTTTGACATGTTTTCACCCGTCCCCGAATGTAGGTGAAAAAATAGATAAAGTCAATAAATCGATACCCGCGCCCAAAATGGTTGTCATATTCGCACTCAGCGCGTTGGAGAACGCTAGCAGACACGTCCTTGCCCATCCCCAAGCGAAAACGAAAAAAATAGTTGAAATCAATCCTAGCCGGTTTTGGAGCAAGAACAGCAAAAAATCAATAAAATCGATATAATCGATAAGCTAATCAGTAATTCCCAGAGTAAAGTAGCCTATAACCTACGCCGGCTCGTCCTGGACCTGCATGCAACATTTGGTCCGGATCGGTTCATTCTCCGCGATTTCCATTCATTACATACATACAGTCGTTCCAAAAAATACTCGCCTCCGGCATCCACCGCCCGTCTGCTGAGCCGCGCCACGGCTCCTATGCATTATAATACGTGCAGCAACGTAGCTCAGTCGACGCGCAGTTTAGCATGATCATAATGCATAGGAGGCCGGCGCGGCTCAGCAGACGGGCGGTGGATGCCGGAGGCGAGTATTTTTTGGAACGACTGTAACTGAATATTCCGGTGGAAAGAAACTATCGCTAGCAATTAAGATTCATAGAAGCATCGATACCTAGAACTACAATTCATTAGGTGGTCCAGTGTTCCACTACTTGCTGCGTTTTTACCTTAATTTATTATTACATTCGCTTTTCAAAAAACGAATTCTTATGACATTTCTTTAGTAGCCAACTATCATACTCTCATTTAACAAGTTATATTCATAGTTAGTAGGTCTTAGGCAGGTAATGCTAAGAAATGTGATTAATATAGACAAGTAATTTGGGGACATAAGATAACTTAAAATGTTACTAACATATAAACTTAGTTTACCGCTGTGATAGGCTAACATTATAATTGGGGTATTAAATTTCGAAATCGGGAGAACCCTGGCGTGGTGTTGGGCATAAATATCCAATGCAGTTTACACCACGGGTAACGCTCCCCAGCGACGAAGAGGCTCGCCTTAGCCAAGGAGGAAACACCCTCCGATGAGGAAACTGCTTAAGATTCTAGGAAGAACCGCCTCAGGCTCAATGGATCTAGGTCCGCAAACAATAATCCCAATCACAACATTTTTCGTTCAGTGTTTTCCTTGTCTAATGATAAAGGGTAGGCATAATCGATGCGAAGTGGTTGACCTCCCTCAATCCAATTTCAACACGCGTAATAGATGTAATAGAAGGGAATGTAAGATCTGTGATACAATAATTTTTAGGAACTATGTCAAAAGCTCTAATACTAACTATTCGTTTAGAACCAACAAGCCGATTAACTTCAACTGTAATTCAAGCAATGTTATTTACATGATCACATGTGGTACATGGAAAATGCGCTACATAGGTGATACTACGCAGACATTAAGAGCACGTATAAGTCAGCACAAAAGAAGCTTTCAGAAGTCAGATCTAGGCGCGTTTTTAGTCAGTGATTTCAAAAAATCTGGACATGACCCATCCAACATTAGTATATGTATTAGGTTGTGTACAAATTAATTGCGTTTTTTGAAGGATAACTTCGAATGTTCATAGCTCAGTTCAAACGAAACTTTACTGAGCAAAATAAGCACCATTAGAATCTACACATTTTTGCCAACGTTTCACAAGATCATGAATCCCCTTGCGATAGAAATCCGGAGTCTTGGAGGCAATGAACTCGCGGAAGGCATTTTCAGCATCGGTCTGATTCTTGAACACTCTTCCTTTGACGAGGTTGTCAAGGTGCTTGAAAAAGTGATAATCCGTTGGCGACAGGTCTGGTGAGTATGGTGGATGAGGCAGTATTTCGTAACCCAGGTCGCTCAACTTCTGGGACGTTTTTTGT
>JARK01000189.1:0-20209 GCA_000688135.1 Ancylostoma ceylanicum | reverse complement strand
TGGTTGGAGTAGTATCAGTCCTACGCAGCGAGTCCAATGCTTCCTGAAGGTAGCTCCACCACATTTGTGCTTATTTTCATATGACCATATTTTTGCTGCCAACTCTCGTCCTCATTCTCATTTATGTCTCAATCGACTACCACTACTTCCTCTGAGATATTTGAAGGACTATTCATTCGAAGGACTTGCCCGCGCAGAGCTGGAAGTGACTGACAAGGCAGGTTCGTATGCACGTAAGAAGTGCACCGACAAAAAACAAACGGCCGGAAATACTAATGCATCAGGAAGTAACTTTATGTACATGTTGATAAGTGATGGAGATTTTTCAAGCAAGGCTTTTACCTGAAGAAGACTAGAAGGTCAACAAGGTTAGCAGGGCGGCAAGAGTGGTAAAAAAAATCATAAGAAGGATTTTGTATTTGGGCCCAGTTAACGATTTGTTTTGCTCTTTTGTTAATTTTTTGAGGACTTCTTCAGTTAAAACCTCTGCTCGAACCTCAAGTGGCTGCCCCACCCCACTTCCTAGCGTCCCGAAGGGGCGCTAGTTTAATCATACTTACCGATATATAGATGGCATATTGCATATTTTACCTGATCCTCTAACATTCCAAGATTCACTCACTCAAATTTATGGTCATGAACTGAACATAGAGCAAACTAATACATACATGGACCAGACAACATTTCTGGACTTGGAAATATTTGCTGTGGAGGGAGCATAGGAACAAGATTGTATAATAAGACGGATGACTACGACTTTAGAGTTATTCGTAATCCAAGCTATAACTCAAATATTCCCAAATACATTGTCAAGAATACAATGCTTAATGAGATTATTAGAATTAACCGAGCCTGTACCATGTTTTCGGATTTCAAAGCTAGAGTGATAGAGCTTTCACAGACTAGTATTGGGAATGGGTGGCCATATAGACAGGTAATAAGAACACCGGTTCATCCATTCACTGATAAACCTTTTTTGCTCAGGAAGTATGAGCATGAGCAAAGTGCAATCATAAAGCTCATTAACGTCATCAGTGAACGATTGGAACAGTGATAGAAATCAGAGCATAGGACAAATAAGACCGCACTAATTTAGCTAACCGAAATAGGTGAAAAGAACATAGTAGATTTGTAAATGTATAATATATTGACAGATTCTTTAAATATTGAACCTAGGTTACAAAGCGAAATAAAAATCATTATTGGTTCAAATAGGTTAGTCCAACTCCATAGCTGTAGGTAGCCCACAACAGATTTGGCGGGAATAGATCACCACTCCTTGAGGGCCTTTCATACTTTTACCGCGGCGACGGCGGCGTCACCGCGGCAAAAGTGGGTGCGCGGCAAAAGTTGTCGCTGGGCGGCAAAATACCCCCATGAGTACTCATTGCCGCACGTCGCTGGGCAACGTCGCCGAGCGTCTCCGCGGCAAAAAAGTATGCAAGCTTTTGCCGCTGAAACCTTGCCGCGGTGGCGCCGCCGCGACGTCGCCAGCCTATGTTTAACCATGGGCGACTGCCGCCGCGGCAAATGTATGGAAGCCACTTTAGTTTGAATAGGTCCAAGGGCAGACATTTAGGTATTTTCTCAAGATAGAGAATCCAGTATCTTTCTTCTGGTTTTCGTTCATGATCCAAATTCTACACCTCTCATCGTAAATGCTTCTGGAAGTTTCCTTGGAGAACTACTGATGAAAGAGTCGTAGGACTCGGGGCACCAAGGAAGCTGCACCACCGGTCTAGTTCTAAGCCCCGAAACCGGTTGTGTGAAAATTCAAATCTTCCACTTCTCTCCTCTCTTTTGTCACATTACCCTCCTATACGTCTCCATACTAATAGGTTGTGATTAGAAGAAATTCTCTGTCCTTACTCTCTCGTATTACGTTCAGCTGGCTGTTGTGGTTGTTAAGTGATCAGGGTCTACTGGTGCGTGTAAACTGAAAGGAGCTGGTTCATTCAGACAGGAATGGAAAGGACAGAGAGGAGGGAATAATGAGCAAGTACGTGTAAGAGAGGAAGGGAAGCCGAAATGAATAAGATTGGATACCCTACGTAAGATTGAACCCCTCTCACCTCTGAACGCTCGCACACCCATACCACACAGTGGAACCCGTCTCGCAGCATCTACCCAATTTGAGCGCCGGCACACACTTATCACAACAGTGGACCCGTCTCCCCTCACCTTGGGTGCAAGCGCACGCTTATCACAACAGTGGATCCGTCTCCTCCCACTTTTGGTGCCGGTTATTTCAAAAGAGAGAGTTCTATTTCAATCCAAATTTGTGATCCATATTGAAGAATAAATCACGAGCTACAAGGTGGTCACTATAAAGGCGATGAAAAGAGTAGGTCAAACATGAAGAATGGGTTTTGAAGAAAAACGTCCCGTTCCTGAGGTGGGATGGTGACGGGATCTGTTTTTTAGAGTATCAAGAGAAAGATAGGGAACCTATTGTAGCTAAATATTCGCCAATATTCGTGGGAGATCTGAAGGTGAAAACTCATGGGACACGCCTTAGTTTGACGAAGAAGTAGGAGTTGCCCTTCTGTGTCAGCATGGCCGTGATTGCATGGGTTACAACTTGCAAGATACTTGTCATAATAAAACCTGAAACTTCACCTCATCCAATGAGTTTTTTTGATTTAGCTTCCTCGTATTTCTACCTGCCAGAGCAGCCTAAGGTCCCCCGTCTAAGAAGAGATTTTGATCAAGCGATGAGTTGGTCATGCTCCAATGCGGTTATTGTTAGTACTCCAAATAAATTCATTCTAGGTAAAGAATGAAAAGATGGAAACAGACTGGACCACGTGTGCTGGGCTTCAAAGAGATTGGGTTAAAAAATGAGATATTAATTGCATCCGATTAGTTTTGTTTTCATTGTCACTCCGGAAACTTTTCAAACCGCCCTCGTATGAGAAGCAGTCCTATCATCTTTCGTTCTAGATATATATCATACTAGCGCCCCTACGGGACGCTAGAAAGTGGGGGGACAGCCACTTTAAGTATGTGCATGAAAATTGGGAAACAACGAAAGCCATTAACTGTGTCCAAATACAAAACACCACCTATGAAATACTTTTATTTTGCCATTCTGGCAGCCCAGCTAACGACAGGGCACCAATCTTGGTGGTAGCCCTGATCGAAATTCTTCATCACACATCGTCATGTGAATTTGCTGTCCCTTCCGCACACTGTTGAGCTGCAGCGCACCCGTACTCCTTCGACAAGCCCGTGGTTTGGTCTTTTATACGCTAACGAATTTCGACGCACCATCCCCACCCAAGGTTTCCCCACAATGCCGAGCGCCGTAATCTCGTATCTCGGTGTTTTCTACAGTACTCTGCGCTGGCGCACCCTTCGCACCAGGGGAGCGATATCCTGGCATTTTCAACACTAATGAGACCCTGTGCGCATCGGTGTACCCGCACCCTTTAGAGATCTCGAGAGCAATAGAGGAAAGTTAGGGAGTGTTCAGAAAGGGTGGTGCCGCTACTCAGCGGTCTCACTGTTGCACATCCCATCTCGCGGCCACATACATTGTGGGGCTCACGTGGGTCGTGCGTAGACCGCACAGCACCACCGCAATCGGGCATCTGTGGACCGCACAGCACCACCGCGATCGGGCATCTGAGGGCCGCACAATGTCGTCGTGAGCTGCATAGCATCGCACTGATAATTGTGATCCGTACATTATGTAGCTTGGAAAGTGGTAAACACTATCTCACTCGCAGACCGCGGGACTGCCAGCGCAGGAGGCTGATCCCCCCCCCCTCTGAAATTCTAAAAGCATTGTCTAATTCTCTCGCTTTTATCATTGGCGACTGTATCCATCACTATCGTGATCAACGGAACCAGCAAAAGGTAGGTCTCAGCACGACCTCCACTACATCTATGCATTTATTATGAAACATCGGCCGACCGTCGCGTCAGTTTCTCCTCATCCGTCAACACTCTCTATGGGTTGAGCCCATAGTGAAAGGATGCTATCACGTGCCGCTCCCCCCACGTCTGCGCACTAGAAAAACTTGCTGCACTACCAGGATTTACATTTGGATTCATTTGTTTGGATTTGGATTTGAGCGTTTTGATCGCCAGTGTCGTGTTTTTTCTGTAGCTTTATTTATAGTGCATCTTCGTCGGAATCCGACCGACGAGGATCGATACGCATCTTTTGTTATCCTTTTGTCGTGGCGACCGCAGGCGGTCGTCACATAAATAAAGTGAATAAGTAGGCTCCAGACGAAAGAGGGATGATAATAAAAGGGGCGTGGCAAACCGTTCCCATTTTCGCTATCACCCACATCGCCAGTTCATTTCGGGCGCATCCTCGAGAGCACGGGCGATGAGTTCCGTTTGGCAGCGATCCATGGCGATCCACGTGGCAACGATCGAAGAACAGCTTTATACGGGAACATCATTCGTAATGGCGCTAAATTGATGAGTGGGTCGTCATATCATAGCGAGACTTCGCCAATAACAAATTCGCTTTGGAAAATATGAAAAAAAAAACGACGTGAATTAATTGAACAACCCAATAGCATAGGCGTTTATTTTGGATGTGTTTGATTCCCTATGGTCTTTTTCAACGCTATTACATCAGTATATAGTAGTGGTCGTCCTGACTCAATGTTGTTCCTTTGCGGCCATATCACTAATATCACCACGCATCACCAACGCGAGCCCATGCAGTGGCGGGAGCGTAGCGGTGTGAGCCTAGAATGATTTCATTTATCAGTGAGGGTTACTGTTTTAAGTCGGGAGTAGCTCCATTCACTCCCTAGTGAAAGTTTTTTTTTTTGGGGGGGGGGTTAAGCAAGCTGATTACGATAGTGAACGCAATTTTCTGAGAAATTCTGATCGCGGCCCAAAACGACGAATTTCTAGAGTGGGCGTGAAGTTTAGTTTTTTTTTTGTTAAACGATCTGTGCCATGACGGGATCCAATCAATTATAATATTACAGGAAAGCTCTTCATGCAGCACGCTATTTCGTCAAGTCCACATTCGATAAATCGGGCAGGTGTGGCCAAGTGGGTAGCTATTAGATTTGAAAACATTCATTCGAGAAAGAAGAGTTGGTGTACTCAGGCATTCGCACCGGCCGAGGGCCGGCCGAATTCGAGTGTCCGGCCGGGCTGCTCGCCAAACCCGGCCGAGCGGCGGGCGACTTTGGGAAACCGGCTGAGCGGCGCGTATAAATTTAAATGCCGGCTCAATTACCGGCCGAGCGGCGCGCGATTTCAGGCACACCGGCTGAGCGGCGCGCGGTTAATTTTTGTGATTTGAGGTACTATTAATAATGGGAAGGGTGGGAAGGAACTACTGAAGATTGCAATGTACAGTTACGCCAAAGGGTGCGACCCACCCGGCGTAACAAGTCCAATAGTGCTTGCCTAGCTTTGTGGTACCGGATAGTAAGGGCTAGCTCTCAAAACGGATCCGCTGATATGTTAGGGGTACGCTGGTGAACAGAAGTGAGTAAAACATCACCCAGCGGCATTGTAAATATGGGAGAGGAAGTGTGTACCGGCGCCTAGTTGTGCGAAGACGTCGTACAAAGAGAGTATGGGATAAAGCAGCGCTGAGGGGAGCATCCATGAATACCCCTCCATCCTCACTCGGACGTGTGGTAGATCCGTGTTGAGGACATGGATGGACTAGCAAACTTACCCATACAGTGGGGAAATTATGGCATGGACAAGTATTCATCATATTGTGGGCAAGTTTGAAACATCTTAAGTCTTCGAGTTCATCTCTGGTCCAAATATATCAGCATCATCTACATACGATGTAGACAACCATTGGGCTTAAATCCATAGATCAAGAAGTTATTAACTCTGTACGCGTTAGCATACGAATCAAGACTCAAGGACTCATTGTAAAACCTTATATGCTCATGATGAACTGGTCACACTTGCACACCCCAAGGTGAACCCCAAACCACGCACGCTAGGCGTCCACAAGCCCAGCATGTGGCCCAGCATACCGGTAAAATGAAGAGCTCATAGAAAATGAAGCTATTGCTAGAGTGGTAGAGTCCTTGCATAGCAACACGGCCGCGTCGGTTACGCAGTGGACTATCAATCAATGGAGAACGATGGTGAGGTAGGTTCGGATCCCGGCAAATAAATGGAGGAGCAACCCAACAATATCAAAGGCAGAATTTTTTAAAAAATTTCTTGCATGAGTGGTTCTGGTTCTCGTACAGGCACTATGGCTAAGAACGAATTCCGAATATAGACCTAACAACGCTAACGTGAATTGAAGCCTTCCGGCCGAGCGGCGGGTGATCTCCGGCCGAGCGGTGCATCCAAAACCGGACGGGCCGGTTTTCCGGTGGCCGCTCGGCCGGTATTCGCGCGGAGCTCGGCTGGCGCGAGTGGCTGAGTAGATCCAAGAGTATCCCCAGACTTCGCCAGTTCAAAATGAATCCAAATGAACCGGCGATGTATGGGATAACGATGATAGGAACGATACGTGTTGTAGGACTTTGATTGCTATGTGTTTGCGACGATCTAAAATGTTTGATCTGCTATTGATTTTTGTGATCTCCTCTGGAATGTTCTGGAACCTCAGCTCTCGGGGTATATAAACCTCGCTGTTGTCACTGTATGTATTCGTCTTATTCATACGACTTACTCACCTGTGCTATATTCTGGTTCTTCTAATAAACCGTTCGACTACTACGACCACCGGACAAGAACAACAACTGGCGATCAGCAACTCGAAGCAACAACTGAGGGACAATCACAATGGACGCCGTCACTCTCCCTGCTATCCTCGACGCACGAGCCGCGCAGCAACAGACCGCATTCGACGCACAAGCCATGCAGCAATAGGAGACAATAGACGCCGTGATGGAACGAATCGAACGCCTGTTTTCTTCCATGGGTGCCACTCCAGCTGCAGCTCCTCATCAGCTGCCGAATTCGTCACCAATTCGCTCTCGACATGCCTTCGTGTGTTCACTGAGTTCACATACGATACAGACAACGGTTGCACGTTCGACGTATGATATAATCGCAAACAACGGCTCCACTCTCGACGACGCCGCGAGAGCTCGCTTCACGAACTACATCATGCCGAAGAAGACATTCGACGTCGCTCGAAACCGTGAAGACACTCAAGGAGCTGTTTGGGCACAACACGTCCGTTTTTGCCCGTCGCTACGCCCACTTTCGGACACAGCGCAACGACGAGACTATCCGCGACTACACCGGACTTGTCAATCGACTTCACAAGATGGACGAATTCAATAACCTCACGCCTCAACAGATGAATGAAAAAATGAAAACAAATGAAGTGTCTCGTATGGATCTGTGGCCTTGTCAATCCAGAAGACGCCGACATCCGCGCTCGTGTTCTCCGCAAAATGGAGGACAATCCGCAGACCACACTCAAGGAACTCAGTGCCGAAATCCAGCAGTTTATGGACATCAGACAAGATGCCAAGCTCCTCGGGAACCAACCTTCATCACCACTGTCTGGTATCAACGCCGTAAATGCCAAGAAGAATCACGGGACCCGCCTTCATCCTGCTTCCGATGTGGAGGACCGCATTGGGCCAAGGACTGCGACTTCGCCAACAAGACGTTCCACGACAGCAAACGTGTCGGACACAAGAAGGGATAGTGCAAAAACTTTACAAAGAAGAAGAAGCCGATCCCAAAGCAGAGGCGCAGAAGTGCAAACAAAGCCGCCACCGTGGCCTCCACCACTGCTCATGTCACACCGGTCAGTCGCATCTACCGACAAGTTAAGATCAGTGGAATTACTGTTCGGCTGCGCCTCGACACTGGAGCAGGTGGCACCTTGCTGAGTCACAAGGACTGGATCGCTATTGGTCGCCAGAAGTTGCTGCCACCCCTCTTCTTATTGAAGTCCGTCAACAACAAGGACATCAATGTTCGTGGACACTTCAATTGCAACTTCAACATCGACGGACACGAAGGAAGAGGAAACTGTCATGTAGCAGACACCACGCCACTGTTAGGCCTCGACTGGATCGCCCAGGTCAAGCCACTCTTCCGACGCCCCACAGAAGGAGCGATCAACGTATTCGCCTCCTTGCTCAACAACCTATGCGCATCGCTGACCAAGCAACTACAAAAGCACTTTGCTGCAGTGTTCGCGTCAGGACTGGGACGCCGCGTCAAATCTGAGACACATCTCACAATCAAGCCGGATGCAGAGCCTGTCTTCCGGAAGGCCCGCCCTGCCCGGTATGCTGCGCTACCTCGCAACTCACAGGAGATCGATCGAATGGTGGCTGATGACGTACTTTCGCCCAACGACCACTCTGATTGGGCCCCACCTATCGCCGTCGTTCAAAAGAAAAATAGATCAATCGGACTCTGCGCAGACTACTCTACTGGACTGAGCGACGCACTCGAGCAACACCACCACCCACTTCCACCGCCTGACGACATACTCGCCAAGCTGAATAGAGGACGTTATTTCTCTCAACTCGGCCTTGCCGAAGCGTATCTCCAGTTGGAAATGGATGAAGACTCAAGGCCGCTGCTGACGATCAACACACACCGAGGACTCTATCGTCTCAATCGCCTACCCTTTGGAGTGAAACCAGCTCCCGGCATCTTCCAGCAGCACATCGACGCCCCCATTGCTGGACTGCATGGAGCCGCCGCATACCTTGATAACATCATCGTCACTGACAGAACCATCGACGAAAACAACACACGTCTCAACGCCGTATTCCAGACAATCCACGACGACGGATTCCGTGTTCGTCTGGAGAAATGCGCCTTCTTGAGACTGAAATCAACTACCTGGGTTTCGTCATCGACGCTGAAGGACGCCGTCCCGACCCCAAGAAGATCGCAGCAATCCACAAGATGCCACATTCAAAAGACGTCAGCCGTCAGCCAGCTACGCGCCTTCCTCGGTCTTGTCAACTTCCATGGAACGTTCGTCAAGGACCTGCACAACTTCCGCGCTCCGTTGGACGCTCTCACCAAGAAAGATGCTGTCTACGTGAGTGCCAAACTTCTTTCGATCGCATCAAGGCAACGCTCAAATCGGATCTACTCCCAACGCACTTCAATCCAGATCTGCCAATCATCGTCGCAGCAGACGCCTCTAACCATGGGATTGGAGCAGTCCTATCACACCGCTTCCCGAACGGATCCAAGAAGGTCATATACCATTCGAGCCGTGCCCTCACTCCTACGCAGCAGAAATACAGTCAGGTTGAAAAGGAGGCACTTGCTCCCATCTTCGCCGTGCAGAAGTTCCAGTCCTGGGCGTCGCTTCACGCTGAAGACGGACCATAAACCACTCCTTGCCATTCTTGGAAGCAAGAAAGGAGTACCCGTCTACAGTGCCAACCGTCTTCAACGATGGGCCACGACGCTGCTCAACTACAACTTCACAATTGCATACGTCAACACAAAGGATTTCGGACAAGCAGACGGCGCTGTCACGTCTCATCCCAACACAGCCGTCAGAGCCAAAAGATTATGTGATCGCCGCCGTCGATGCCGATGTCGACGCCGAGTTAACGGACAACTGCAGCCATTTTCTAGTCTCTGCCGAAACTATCCGGACTGCCACAGCCGCTGATCGTATCCTCAAGCAGGTGATCGACTATACCAGATCCGCCAAGATCGACCGCAACTCTCCACTCTGGCGCTACTACAACCGTCGTGACACTCTCGCAACTACAAACGACTGCCGACTGACAGCCAATCGCATCGTGATACCAAAGTCACTTCATCACCGTGTGCTCTCCTCACTCCACAAGGCTCATCCAGGTTAAACAAGAATGAAGATGCTAGCTCGCAGCTACGTCTACCGGCCGTCACTGCATGCAAACTTTGAAAGCGTTCAAAAGAAAGAATTGCACCCATGGTCCCCACGAACCCAGTCAAGGCCGAACTTCACTCGTGGCCAAAACCGACTGCACCATGGACGCGAATACATGCCGACTTCGCTGGACCACTTGACGGGAAGTACTACCTCGTCATCGTGGACGCATTCTCGAAATGGCCCGAAGTCGTCCAGATGAACTGCATATCTACGTCCGCCGTTATGAAGAATATCTTCGCACAATTCGGAAATCCGCAGACGCTCGTCACAGACAACGGAACACAATTCACATCGACTCCATTTCAGAGATTCTGTCCCGTAAAGTAATGGGCAAGCCGAACGCTTTGTGGACACCTTCAAGCGAGGATTAGCCAAATTGAAGGGGGAGGAACCGATAGTCGACGCTCTGCAGACTTGGCCGTTCAACTCCATGCCCAACTAGACCAAACCAGTTGTCGCCTGCCGAAAACTTCCTGGGATGCAAATTTCGCACCGTGCTCGACTTGATGAATCCGTGTCAAGAAGATCACGTTCGACCACGCGACGTCAAGATGGAAACGCTTCACAACCGCCGCCATGGAGCACGTCGCCGCCGCTTTGAAGTCGACGATGCTGTATATGTCAAGGATAACCGCGGACAGAAACCCACCTGGACGCCTGGCTTTGTCGTACGCCGCACCAGCAACACTACCTGCAACAACATCTGATAGCAAACAACTCTATTCGTCTCTCTGTGAGCGACAAAGGTGGAGAGTTTGTTGTGCTGCCTCAGACGTTGGACCGAAACATCACGCAATTAAATCTCTCGGATACCACCGTTTATCAGAGCACAACAGAAAAGGACTTCCTTGCCCAGTGTAGAACACTGAACAATGCTTGGATTTGTGTTGGTGGATCTGCCGGGCTAGATGAAAGGTTTCTCAGCAGGCTCAAACTGGACAACCCAAAGTGCCCAGTTTTCTACAACCTGGTGAAAACCTACAAGATCCCTTCGCAAGCGATGCATTCTATGTCAGCCGAGATGTTCAAGATAAGGCCTATAATAAGCTGCGTCGGAGGACCCACCGATCGTATCTCTTGGTTTCTTAATACGATAGTGAGTCAATTACTCCACAAAATACCTTCGCACTTGTCCAACACAGAACAGTTTGTACAATACCTGCGTAATGGTGAGCTTGACCAAACCTGTGTGATGGAATCGTTCGACGTCACCTCGTTGTATACTAACGTGCAGAATGATTCGGCCTTGCAGGCATTGTCGGAGTTATTGGACAAACATGCGCGCGATATTAACATCTTTGGGTTGAGCAAAGCACGAATACTGATCCTTATTCGGGAATGTTTAAAATACAACATCTTCAAGTGGTCTGGGAAATACTTTTTTCAGATCGGAGGACTGGCCATGGGCCAGAGGCTAGCGGCTGTCCTTGCGATATGTTTCATGTCTCGAATAGAAGAACCCGTGCTTGCAAGACTACCGGTACTGTACTGTCCATACATTGATGATTGCTGTGTAATAACATCAACACAGCATGAAATGGACAAATGCTTTCGAGTTCTGAATGAACAGTCACAGCACATCCGACTCACCCGAGAAACCCCGCGTGACGGATGGCTTTCCTATCTGAACACTCAGAAAAAGCTATCAGATGGCATCTTGCATGTCAAATGGTACCGAAAGGAGAGCTCTAAGAACATAATAATCCACGCAAAATCTGCACACCCGACTGCTGTCAAACGTTCTGTTGTAAAGAACATGATCAAGACAGCTACGAAGTTCTGCACGCATGAAGACGGTCGGTGGGAATCGCGAAGTTTAGCGTTACGGATTGCAAGCAGTAATGGTTATTCGGCCCTGCGATACCAGCATAGACCACCTCGTGTTGCTAACCAGAGTCGAACACCTCGCGACAAAAAGCTTCCACTTTGCATGCCTTTCTTCTCGGATAAAAAAAAACGCGGCTTTCCAACAATGCATACTTCGAGCCCAACTGCAAGATGATGTTTTCTTGGTGAACATCCCCAACGATAACATCAAAAGGCAGTTGGTTCGAAACCGACTCTACGACACTCAATGCGTTTCAGAGCAATGCGTTGTCTGCCCGCAAGGAAAAATAGGAGATTGTGCGAAAGTGGGGGTGGTATACCAGCTGGAATGCTTAGTCTGCCATAGCCTCTATATAGGAGAAACGTGAAGAATGCTAAGTGTACGTATCAAGGAACATATCGCAGCGAAGAAAAGAGGAAAACTGACTACACCGTTGGGGCGCCATAGGATTGAGGTGCATGATGGAGACGATTTCAACATCAGGTGCGAGATACTAGCGTACGAAAGTGAAATATCAGCAACAAAAGCGCTAGAAGCGGCCTGGATTTTCACCGAAAATCCGGGCATAAACAACAAAAATGAATGTCTCTCACTAACGAGTGACCTACTTCCTTTTATATCATTATGTGAGCTATCTGTAGATCGAATAAGATCCGGACATCGAGTGATGTCCACTCGTCCGTTGTAACGATCACAAGCGAGCTGAGCGGACTCTTCCGCGAACGGTGGAACAGCTGGTGGTTTTGACCTCGAATCCAGGTATTCTCTTCGTGCTTCGCCCGCGACAACGTCGAGAACTGGCGGAGCATGACGAGACGTTTGACCGTGTAGGTTACAGATCAAACAACTGGAGCCACTTTCAGACCTCTGACGACGACCGTTTCGTTGAAACGTAAGGTCAATAAAGTTCCACCATAACACTCTGGTATGGCATAAAACAAGTGATTCTGTTCATCGAACTACCTACACCGTTCACTGTGGAGATCTGCTCTGGAACCGCCACATCAAATTAGTACGGCCACGAAGCAGCACTTCTACAGTCAACCAACTCCTGGACGTGTTCGACGTGCCACTCTTCGACTCCCGAGCCGATACCGACGACTCGACGCAACGGACCTGCCGACGCCGCCTCTTCAACGCTCCTCACGCCAACGCCGAGCGCCAGACGCTCTGATTGATCTACTATTGATTTTTGTGATCTACTCTGGAATGTTCTGGAAAAAATCGGGGTACACAAACCCCACCTTTGTCACTGTATGTATTCGTCTTATTCATACGACTTACTCGCCTATGCTATATTCTGGTTCTTCTAATAAACCGTTCGACCACGACAACCACCGGACAACCACAACAATAAGTATCGATTGTCACGTTACATCACCATGGAATGCTGCCAAACGAAGCTCATCGCCGGTACTTCTCAGCGGTGCCCAAAATGAACTGACGATGCGATTGATAGCGATATTGCAAACGATGCCTATCGATTCTCAGACACTCAAACCGTGTGAACGCTCCGAATTCAGGGCCGACCGTGCCAGCGCTGCACCAAAATTTATGGGCGGGGCCTGTCACGGTGCGAGCGCTGCACACAGAGTTGTGGGCGAAGCCTCTTACCATGCGAGCGCTCCGAGCTCACGGCCGACCGTGCGACCGCCGCACCCGAGCTTCTGAAATGATAATGCAATATGTGGAATGCACAATCTGTTTGACATACTTTTTTGGAGCCGTTTATCGAGCGGGTGCTTCTTGATTCCCAACGAAGACAGCGGCAACGGCAGTAGCAACGGTGGTGGGCTTTTTATTTCTGTCACGGCAGTATGTTAGGGAGGGGTTTTTAACTATTCATGCTCGATAATGGTGTCGTCGCTCTGCGCCGACGACAGAAGCCACAGGAACCAATGTATCTCTACTAATACGAGAAAAAATATCATTAGTATTACCTACGTATACTACCCTACCTCGAATGATGAAAATTAGCTAATTTCATCGAAAATGATCAGGAGAAAATTCAGGATTCACTTTACACTCCAATCCAAGATACACATTAGTCCCTTTAGAACGCACATCCCTGCAGGTGTACATGCCCGCGATGTCCATTGACACATTCCAGGTATTGGGGCAGTGAGTATCCTACGCCCAGTCTGTGAAATAAGGGCTGGATTCTGTTTACTTGCTGTTTAGTTGCTAATCGCTTGCTATTCGATTGTTCGTCCCGAACCATGTAGGAAGCTGGATGAGACCCGAACGGCGCCCATTTTATTGAGTTCAGCGCAGGTGTTATGTCGCTCCGTTCCCTATAATGTCTGAACCGCGAATCCACACAGACATCGGAACTTTTGCGCATTTGTCTCTATGGAGAGCCAATTCGAAAGCCCGCAAAAGGTGAAGGCTAGTTTTTCTCAATATTTTCCCTTGCTGACTTTGATGCTGACAGCCATTTGTCATGTAAAGGATCTCTCTTTGTGCTCCCACCTCACGTTTCCATGCAAGCTAAAACGACTAACTTCTCGAATGATCCACAAATTGAGGGCATCAGCTGGGTCGTAAGATTTTTCCAACTCTGATGTTGAATGGCAATACATTTGGCGAGGTTTGTTTGGCAACCTCGCAGACGAGCTTGCAAACTAGCCAGGCAAACCAACCCCGTCAAATGTATTGCCAAACAAGAAGTCCCGTAAAATGTATTACCAAACGAGAAGTCCCGTAAAATGTATTGCCAAACAAGAAGCCCCGTAAAATGTATCGCCATGCAAACCTTGCCTCTTGTATCGCCAAACAAACTTGAACGCGCAAAAATTTTGATAACACCGGGAATCGTACTGTGGTTTTGATATTGGGAGTCCGCTGCCTTACCAACTGCGCCATCCGAGTCGACACCGATGATGATTGAATCACGCGCTAAGAATGAAATGAACATATTAACTCGTAAAATGTATCGCCAAACAAGAAGTCCCGTAAAATGTATCGCCAAACATATTCTCTTGCCATTTGTATCGCCAAACACCCGTAAACTGTCTTGCCAACCGAATCTCATGTCATTTGTATTGCCAAACAGGCTCTTCGCTCATTCTCCCGTAAAATGCATCGCCAAGCAAAATTTCATCCCGTAAACTGTCTTGCCAAACACATTCTCTTGCCAAATGTTTTGCCATTTAACATCAGAGAAATCAATGTTCGCAGTTCGAAACGGTCAGTTGCAATGTAGCGAATTCTGTAGAACTAACGTGGTCCTCTCCGGCACCAAAATACTGGCTTTTTGTTGCAATATGAACTTCAAGGACTAAATCCATTACTTTTCCGTAAAAGAGATCCAGAAAGTCGAAACAATCCTGAAAAAGTTCTGAATGCCTATGTCCAACAGTACGGCCTGTAGTAAACCATCCTCAGCAGAGATCTGCTGAAGAAATGGCCAGCCTAGAGTCTTTTCCAGATAAGAGGTATCAGTCGATATCCAGCTCGGTCCGACATTAGCCGTTTAGACGAATTCGGACATTGGACATGACTTCAAATAAAATGTGTCGTCTGCATTCAAACACAATGCCACTGCCTAACGCGCAAAAGGCAGAAGAATCGGGCAATGCGAGAACTGAAGGAATTGCGTTAGAAAGTGACTTTTCAGTTTTCTTAAAACTTTTCATGTATTCTCAACTGTGGTATTTATGGAAAAAGAGTTCTAGTAAGAATTTGAGCTTTTTCCGCAGGTTTATGGACTAGGTTCAATGAGGTCACTAGATAACTACGTACATGAACTCCACATGCCATAACAACTTTATTATAGATGATTATATGCAATATTAGTAGTAATACCTGTGCTTTTCTTATGCTTACATTTTATACGTCCAGACCTAAAGCCGGCATGGGTGATAGGAATCTCTCACATGCTTAGGAACCATTCTATGGGTGTTCAAAGTTTGCTACAGGAATGAAAATGATGAATGGTGAGGATATGTCCAATGTCCAAATTTGTCCAAACGGCTTATGTCGCTCGGTACGATTGATATGATAAGCAAGCAAATCATTTTCTGGTCTTTAATCTCTTCCTCTTTCTGATATTCTTACTGTTTGTTCTCGTTATTGGAGATACCAGTGTCTCTTGCACCAACGCCTGGAGATGGATCCAACTGTGAGGTAAGGGTGCGGCAGCGTCCAAAAACTGGGGACACACCTGGATACGGGTCCAACTCTGTGATAACAGTGTGCTGGGGTCCAATGGTGGTTGAAACGCCTGGACACGGGTCCAACGGTGGGGTGAGGTAGCGTCGGCGTCGAAAAGCGGGGAAACGCCTGCAGACGGGTCCAACGATGGGATACGGGTGCGCCAGCGTTGAAAAGTGGGGAAACGCCTGCAGACGGGTCCAACGATGGGATACTGGTGCGCAGGCGTTGAATAGTGGGGAAACGTCTGCAGACGGGTGCAACGGTCAGATAAAGGTGCGCCGGCATCCAATGTTCAAAAAAAATCACGGAGATGGATAAAATTCTCCGCAGGGATGCGCCCTTACCCATTGCAGCTTTCTCTTACATGCTTTCCTGTCTCTCATAGATCTACGTACAAATTGTCTCCTTCCTCATTCCCTATCCATTCCATTTGTGTTTGAATCGACCATTCCTTTCTGTTTATACACAAATATTAGGTTGTTGCGAAAATAATTGCCGTTGCACGGAATGCTTGAAAAAAAAACTTTTTTCTTGCCCAGTTCGACAAATTCAAGCCAACTTGTGCTAGCTCCTGGTAGGGTTTGTTCTGCTCTTTCAGATGCTTCTTCAATAATCTGGCTAGCTCTTCCCTGGACTGTTTTATAGGGTCGCGAAAAATGGTGAGCCGACGCGATTTTCGAGTGATCATGTTGTACGAGTTCAAACTCAGCCATTCTGCAGCGGAAGCAGCCCGTAATACAGCGCTTGCTTTTGGAACGGACTCTCCTTCTGAAAGGACAGTGAGGTGCTGGTTCGCAAAATTCTCTTCCGGCGATTTTAATCTTGAAGATAAACCCGGTCGTGGTCGAAGGATGTCGCTAGACGATCAAGCACTGAGAGCAGCGGACGAAACGAAACCCGATACTACTACTCGTACGTTGGCGGCAGGCCTGGGACTTCACTATGCTACAGTGTCAAAACATTTGGTCTCTATTGGCATGGTGAGAAAAATGCAAAAGTGGGCACCCCATGATTTGACCGATGACCAGCAATCCACCCCCTACGAGATCTGTTTTAACCTCCTCGTTCGCCTGAAAAACGAGCGATTTCTTGACCGTTCAATAACTGAAGATGGAAAATGGCTCCTATTCGATAATAAGAAGCGTGGTTATGATGGGTACACAAGTTCTCTACCCCTCCAAGCTTCCCTAAACCAGATCTTCACCCTAGAAACGTTATGTTGACAGTTTGGTGGTGTTGTAAGAGTGTTATTCATTATAGCCTTCTGCAACCCTGTCAAGCTGTTACATCAGAACCTTACTGTTGTGACTTAGACCTGGTATATGAAAAGTTGCGACAAATGTGGCAGGCAGTGGTAAACAGAGATGGGCCTGTCCTGCTCCAGGATAACGCTAGGCCTCACACTTCAAAACTCACCCGGCAAAAACTGTTGCAGTTAGGCATCGAGGTTCTCCCTCACCCACCTTACTCTCCAGACCTCTCCTCTACCGACTACCACTTTTTCCGGGCTCTCGAAGCGAACCTGCGTAAGCAGCAGTTTCCTGATTTGGAGCATGTTGAAATTGCCTTCCAAGAGTTCTTAAAATCTTGTCATCTCAGTTTCTATTGTAAAGGTACAAATGAATTATCGGATGGTTGGCAGAGATGTGTAAAAACTGGAGGATTTTATCTTGATAAATAAAGTTGAGTTTGAACAGAGTTACAGAATTTTGAACTGGGCTGTTTATTTCGGCAATTAAAGGCAGCTCCCACGGAAATCCTCACTTCCGAGGTGAGTCGTTCTCCGTGTGGTCGGCTGCCAGACAATCACAATGGTATCTTGGACACAGAAAGAAGCGGCCTATCTGCGGAGATACTGCCGTGGACACAGAGCAGAGCGTGGCCATTTTGGTGTCCGCCACGCCAGTTAACGGTATTGATTTGGCATGCTACGAGTGGTCTAGCCTAATGTATCATGTTGTATAAGGAATAGTGTACAGTGTAGGGTATGGAATGCACGCCATCCACAAGAATTTGTGACGATACGCGCGTATACCCTCAGCGGAAAACTCGTCCGCGCTGTGGACGCATGGGAAACAGCACCTTCATTTTTCGTCTTCCGGCGTGTTTCACGCTGTTTCATCACTGCCTATGAGTTCATTGTCCCTGAAAACCATAAAATTCAGCGAAATCTCCAACACAAAAATTTCCGTGGGTGCTGCCCTTAATTTCGCAACAACCTGATAGATAGATAGATAGATAGATAGATAAATAAATAAATAAATATACAACAGCAGACCGTTATCACTTGCATCGCTAAGGGATATGGCATGCTTCGCAGTGACGCTGTCGTTGCTACCGTTCACCACCAAAAGTTCTCATGCAATTGTTCTTACGCCAACACGCACTCCAACACAAACCGTATGAGATAAGATATTAGGACTTGAAAAGAGGTTTTTACAGTTTTTAGCAAAGTTGTGGCGCGGCGCGGCGCGAGAAACCACTCGCTGCGAGCTGAATTCTCGCATTTCAACTCGTGCTAGGGTTGCGGCAAACGTCGCAGGTTGCCGCAATTAAAGGACTGGAAATGCAGCATTCAAATGCAGCGAAATAGCTAGTAAAACCTAAGTAAAACAGCGAAATAACTGTCACGAGAGGTGAGCACAAGTTTTATGGGAGAAATCACTTAGAAAAAACAAACATCAAACAAGAAAAACGTCCAAAATGCATGCAACTGCGAAGAACAACTGATTTGCAGCGTTGCCGCAGCGGCAAAGAATGCCCCCGAGCATTCCTTGCCGCAGCCCGCAGTGCGAGCTCGCAAAATGACGCGCCGTGGGAAAAGTGTACAAGGACCCCCCTGCGGCATTTGACGCAGCGAGCTCGCGCCAGCTCGCAGTGCGTTGCCGCGCCCTATGCTTAAGCATAGGATGCGGCGCGACGCGTCAAAACTGTAAAAAACCCTTAATATTTTGTTCTCATCATTTTCATCCATCTTCTTCACAGCGACGGTGTGGCTGCGAAGTACTCAGGCACTGGGGTTCGACCCCAGCAGCAACAGGGATTCGACCCCAGTTACATCTGGGGTCGAACCCTCCGTTCCACCCCTCAGCTGCTCAGTTCGTCCCCTCACGTGCTGCCGTTCCACCACTCGCGTGATGTGTTCGTCCTCCCACGTGCTGCCATTCTACCCTTCACGTGCTGCTAATTCACCCCCATGTGCTCGCTTCTTCGAAAGACGTGCTCTGCTTGTCCCCTCACGTGTCATATAGTGTTAAACGTAGCCTTGCACATTCACATTTTAGCACGCTGTCGCGCTGCGATAGTGAACGACGAGCAAAAATGCGCGTGAAATGCCTGGATACGCAGGCGCTTTGACGAAGGGGCCGGCGACCAGTGGCCCTCGCGGTCAGGCGGCGGATTTTTACGTCCACGCCGCGTCCGCACGTGGCCGCATCCCACGCATCTTGCCTGACCGGTAGCCGGGCCACGGTTTGCACCGGGCCTCAGCTGGCCAGACGAGTCTCGTAGGGCTCATCAAGTCTCCGCCGAAGCGTAGACATGACTGAGCTACAACACCCGACGGCGTGCTCGTCTCAGTATCACCAACATGTCAAGCCAGGACTGTACGATAAAAGCCGGGGTCGAACCCCAGAAGTGAATGAGTGGTAATTGATAAGGGCAATTTATACCTGATGCGACTTGTTACATGCGAGCATCCATTTGCGAAAGATTCTCCATGAAGACCGGTCAACGCGACATGAAATTCTCAATGAAAAGAACGCGCGGTTGTCGCTTGTGCTCTAAGGATACCACCCGAACAATAGAATCCCATGTGGAGATTTGGTTGATTTTGCAAGGAAAATTGCCACAACAATCCAATTTTTCCAAGAATCGGTTTCAAGGACAACTGCTCCAAAAAGGAATTCTCCTGGGAACATGGTTACGAGCGGAAGACACCTTAAATCTTTCTCCATTCGACAGAGGAAAGGGCGGAATAAAAAGTGGGTTCTCGATGAAGAGATAAATGGACAAACGTTGAACAATAACTTATGGCCCACCCTGTATATCACTTCGCTTCTCGATACGCCAGATTTGTTGAAGTAAATTTGCATAAAAACATTACTGCCGCAATGGCTGTTTGCATACAAAGGAGGCGAGTGTGGTGTTTCCAACCACAAATGAGAAAAGGAAAGGGTGGCAGGGGACGGGAAGTGGACAAAATTGCGCGGATGCTATTCTACTCATCGCTGTGGTCTTGCATTTGGCGTTTTCTCATTGTTTCTACGCGTCAGCGAACCGACAAACCAAAGATGGGCTTATTTCACAGCATTTACTAAGTACTTATATATATACTTGTATACTAGGCTAGTTCCCTTGTGGCTAGGGACTTAAAGAAGAATCTCGTTAGCCACCTT
>JARK01000188.1:73334-111078 GCA_000688135.1 Ancylostoma ceylanicum | reverse complement strand
GTGCTCACCCGGTTGAGCACGCGGTCCCACGCGTCGCACCATGCGTGCTCACCCGGTTGAGCACATTGTCGCGAATGTGTTTGAATATAAGAAAAAAAAGGTTCTCCTACCTCGTCCTCAATTGCTCATTCAAATCGTAATCTTCGGAGTGTTTTCCTTGAATAATTCGAATCTAAAATGTACATAAGTTGATGTTTCTCTACTATTATAATCTCAGATTCAACTTTCTTCCGACCGGTAATGGATTATCATGGTCTTCACAACAAGGGTCTCTTAGGCTAACGGGCAAATGGGCAGCAGAGTACAGGTTTTTGTATGTTCCTGTGAGTGACTTCCTATATCTACAGAATTCGTTTTAAGTAATTAATAACCTTGATAGTTTCGGCATATTCAGATAAATGTGGAGTGCGCTCCAATTTTTTTGTGATAATAATTTTAAGCAATTTCAAAACTGGCAGGAAATCATATGAATTAACAAATGAAACATTACAAATGTGTAAGGTAGTGAATATTACACAAAGAACGTTGAAATTCCAGGTATGGTCGTCTGGCTGGGTAAACGTGCAAGCAAGTGATATTCGTTTGAATGTTTCTGGTAAAGTAACAGCACTCAATCACCGCCCCCAGATCCACCTCGGTGACTGTTCTGCGGAACTCGGCACATTCCATATCGAGTAAGCCCATGCTTAATATTAGTTTCCGTTAGTCTGAAAGAGTAGGATATGTTTCAGGCTTGGCGGTGGCATGGTGCCATGGCTAGTGAACTTCTTCCGAGGTGTCATCTCTCGCACAATCAAGAATGCTATCCGCGATAAGGTGATCATAGGACATTCCTAGAGCCAAATGACACACTCTGATAAATATGCGCGAGGAATACAACCCGAACAGCGTAATATGTCAAGCAGAAGTCTAGGTGCAATTCCTTCCAGTTGCTGCAATTATTCCCTCAGCTGCTACCATCGTTTTTAAAATGCTGCACAAAGGAACAAAGCTTGAGCTCCAGAGAGGATGGCAGCAACTGCAGCAAATGGGAGGAGATGCTGCTAGGATTTGTACTCGACGTACCATGCTGCTCGAGCTGCGTTACTGCTACATAGTTATTAAAGTAAAATCCAATTTAATTTTCTTAGGCTTGTGAAATTTCTCGCTCCGTACTACTAGCCGAGGTCAATGACCACATCCTTTCTCTACCTCTGCATCTTCCAGTCTGGGAAAACTTCTTTATTGATTACGCTGTAGAGAAGAGCCCGGAATTTACAAGGTAATGTGTTTTGCTTCCTGCTACTGTTAGAACTCTGCGCTGTAGCAGAACAACACATACTTGTCACGCCAGCAACCGCGATGACCGATTGATAACATTGTCGACAATCCACCGTTAACGTCAGTGACGGTGACGGCAGATCACCAACATCGCCAACGGTTGGACGCCAATGTTGGCGATCGCTCATTGCTAGACTTGGTGACTGCGGTGAGGCCAGCTAATAATCGATGGACAGTGTTACCAGCTCGCCATCAAAGGCGACGCATGGTGCTACTTATACTTTGCAACATGACAAACGACATAGCCAAAACGTAAGACTGATGGTATGACTCGGGCGATATTCGGATGATCCAGCTAAGATTTAGGCGGTGTTAGCACCTTTTTAACCTTTCTTAGGTGTTAATGGCTGGCTAGTCTAGCAGCACCAGCTATTTTCTGTTCAAAGCTGATCAACATCACCGTCATTGGCGATGGCGCCGCTGGGTGTTGCACTCTAAATGAAATGTAGCAGCAGCGGTAGAGCACCAATTTGACTGAGATTTCAGCGTCATTGCAATCGTTAGAAGACTCAGCGGGGTCCACGAGTCTCTGCAAAAATTGCTAAAAACTGTTCCTAAGAGGCAACCTGAAGCAAAAACTTATAAAGGGATGGAGTAATCTCACAACCAGCATGTTACCTCCTACAAGCAGAAAACCCAACATGAATACTATATGAGCAAAGCCCTGCTCCTGCATTTTGTCCCATAGCAAACAGCAAAAGTCTCTCCAGCATATTATTCCGTTTTATTTTGACATGTAATCTCACCAGTGATTTCGTGCGATCTTGTATCAATAAATTTCTATCCGTGGACTGGGAAAAGAAACACATTTTCCCACCAAATGCTTCCAAAGCTTTAGAGTATAAGCATGATCCTGAAGAAAAATAACATGTCGTCCATTCTCCGTTTCGTTTCTACCTTGAATGTGGAAACAAGACAGAGAATATGGTCTTCTTCGGAACTTATCAGTAGTGTGGGAGGTCCGTAAGGGACAGCAAAATTGTGAAAGAAGGAGTTAACCTCTAAAAGGCTACCTTCTCCTCTCCTAATCCTCTGATCCGTTGTAGGTGGCGTGGTAGGCATATCACTGAGTAGGTAAGGATAGAACTAATATGTATTATAGATACAGTGAATGAAGTAGGTGGAATATGAAGCGAAGAAACAGAGGAATCATGAGGTGCATATCATCGCACGTTCTCATCGGAGTGGCCGAATTCTTCGGTAATCACAGCGTGATCCTATCAAACTGAAGTTGTGGTACACCCTCCCACAAACACCATCCTGGTGAAGAGTTGCTAGAGAAACTGTGAGGTAGTTTTCCTACCTCTATCTTATCCTACACGTGCTCTTCCCAGTGCAGAAGAACTCCTTGAAGGAAATGACGATTCTTTTTATTTTAATCCTGTACGCGTCATCATGCATAATCAACAACGCAATGACGGATTCTTGGTTTGGATTTAACGAAGCAACTCTTTACAGTTCATATGTTGAAGCAGAAGCAGCAGCAGAACTCGTATACGGTGCTCAGACGTGCCCTTCACCAAAAATCCAGGAATGGACAGGTGTGTAGCTGACAGCTGTTTGGACAAAACTGCCTAACTTGTGGTTCTGTATGGTTGTCTTTTAACAAACCTGGTCACAACCAACAGCAATCCTCTAGGAAATCCAATAAAAGCATTTCAACAATTTCCACTCCAAATGAAAATCCAACTTGAAATTTAGAGGAGGATCTAGTTCCGAGGATGGCCGTAATGTGGATAGGCGAAAGCATTCCAAACTGCTTGCTTAAAAGTGCTCATGAAGGAAAATTAATCACGTACACTGCAACAAAGGACAAGCCTTCTATTTCCTCCTACCTTAAAACAAGGTTTATATTACTCTTACTCATTACTGTTATACGAAACAAAGCACAAAGGCATGTGAAAAAGCAGTTTATTTTGATGCCTTCTGCTTTCAGCTGTTCCCTGTTCTCGCTTACGCTCTGCATGGGCCATTTCTTCCCAAAGCTCCACACGGACTATCCTAATCAGCACGTCGACTTGCATTTTCGCTCGCACGAAGTACCATTTGTTCAATTTACGAACGATACCATAAAAGTCAACTCCACCTTCGCTGTTGATTTCCACATACATCCTATGAAAGATCATCCCAAGTCTCTTGCCAGATTAAGTAAGTTCGAAATATGTAAGCCTCAGGGACTAGTTAGTTATAAGACTAAATAGATATTGATACACTCTCTTCAGTAGTCACGTCGACATCTTCTCTACGCCCTGAGATCGTCAAGAACAGATTGGCAGCAAGCGTCATCGACACGGAAAATCATTTTCGACAGGACTTCTCCGACATCGGAATCTTTTCCAATGCGTGAGATTTCTTGTGTTCAGTTTGACCTCACAATCAATTATTCCAGTTATGCTTTCTTTTTTTAATTCTGATTATCCTTAGGTTCCTTTTCCTGTTCGGAAAGATGTTCGCCATGACAACCAGTGCACTCACCAGATGGATGGTTGCTGGAGGAGTTCCTATACCAGTTTTCGACAACGTTACAATATCAGGTAAATTGAATCAATTTATAATGCCCCTCCTCTGCTATCTGCTGGATAAGAACCACTGAGAGGGTACCGCAGAGTTTCCTACACTGTAACATGGAAATCCTGTTAAAAGTCGATTGAGCTCCACCTGTCATTCTCATATAAATGAATCGATTGTGCCTCCATTAGGATTTACTAAGTTGAAATTGCAGTCGTGATTTACTATTTTTAAATTTACCTGTTTACTATCGGCAAACTGTTGAACATATCGTGATCAGTCAGATAGAAAACAACTTATAATGAGGGATTTACAGGGTGCGGCAAAAGTCTTTGGACAAGCATATTCGATTTCCAAAACATCAGGATGAATAAATTGGAAAAGCTGATAGTTGCTGTGTGTTCGTGGCCCACTTGTTAGCATAAATAACATTTTTGTATCCGAAATTTCCTCCACTGGTAGCGACACGGGCTTGTCAAAAATTAGATGTGACGTTGGCCTGGCGCGCAACTTGATGAACTGATATTCATTTTAGCCCTTCTCCAAGGTTTCGGAAGAAAGTTCAAATTCCTGTATGGCTTTCGGAAGGCAATAGCTCGCTCAATTTAGAAACCACTTCGAAATCTCCCAGAGTAGATGTAGGACTTCGATAAGGGAATATTTGTCTGCACTCAGGCAATATAGAAGAAAACTCACTTTAAAGGGCTATTTCGTCATTCTATAAATCCAAAATTATCATATCTCTATCGAGAAAGAGCGGATAAACAAACCTATGACAGAAAACCGTGGCGAAATTGCTTTCAAACACGCGAACATACGTAGCTGTTGTAGCGCGATTTCCGTGTTTTCATGCTGAAATTTTGAGCATTGCCAAAAGCGAAGCTAACAATGAACCTAAAAGTGCCCTACCTATTTTCCAAATTTCCCAGGGATTTTTCTGGGTTCCATAGTAGAAGGCCTCTGCTACCCTCCACAGGANNCCTACCTATTTTCCAAATTTCCCAGGGATTTTTCTGGGTTCCATAGTAGAAGGCCTCTGCTACCCTCCACAGGACCTTGGAGTCTCCTCACAAATAGATGGAGAAGCGGTGGAGGGAAAAGTACCTCCACTACGTGCGCGCCAGAACCCATGCCTCACCTGCACTTTCCGAAGGCTGTGAACATACGAGAAGAGGAAACTTCAGGAACAAAAATAATAATTTTTACGCTCAAAATTAGGTCATAAAGAGAAAATAACCACTGGTTTTCCCAAATTCCCCCTCTCTGGATCTTTAGCGAGCGTTTATGCTTGTCCAAAGACTTTTGCCGCACCTTGTAAAGTGTGACAGAGAGGGAAAAGTAGGAGGAGGAATGCACAAAAGGCGCAGATTCCAGCGAAGAAAAGATTTATCGAATAGGAAATTATGTACAAGTCGTTTGAGCCTTACGGTAGTGATTTTGTGGCCTGTTGTGCAATTAGTTTTTCTTACTATGTGGTGAATCTTTCTCGTCCAGTCATCAAAAAAAATTATGGCTCACTATCAGTTGAACAGATAAGGAAAATTACTTACGCTGAGACGCAGACGCATATATTTCTGTGATTAGCAGAAAAGTTCTTTAAAGCAGAGTCAATCATTTGCTTCACTTCAAAGTGAAAATACAAAGGTAATGTCGTGATAGGCAAGAACAAGAGAGGGCATTTAAAACTGCCTCGATAGGTCTGGTAGTACAGGGAACGTCAATCACGATTGCCACTGCAGCGGACTGGCGCGCCGCAACACTGACGCGGCGCGACCGATTCAACACTCAACATCCACGGCGCTCGCCCGCGCCGCGTCGATGTTGGGGCGCGCCAGTCCGCTGGAGTGGCAATCCTGGTTGACGTTCCCTGTAACTAGCCTCACAGTTAACTTCTCTTGCAAAAGTAGTAACAGCTCTATCGATGAAGTGGATTTCACTCGAAAATGTGTAATTCATTCGTATTCGTCTGATCATAAGCGTCTAAAACTCATCATGCTTAACCACCATATTTTTCAACAATCTTGAAAACGTTAGATGTTTTATGGTGATAATACAGAAAATATAATGAATTTTCTAAGGCTTTTCTGCAGAGCAGAAAACACAAATAAAATCGTCCTAATTTTCCTCTTTTCAGGAGAATCCGAAATTCGTATATTTGAGGAGTATATTCGCCTGAATACAGACCTCGAATTCCGCTGAGAATCGAGACATGATGACATTATAGCGAAAGCGATTATTAGCGAAAATTTTCGTTATGCCTAGAATACAGATAATGTATAGAAGTATTTCCAACTACCAGATCATAATATAGATCAGACATAATCATAGTATATTATAGATTGTGTACATAAACACCTCTAGCCTTACTCATCTTGAGAAGTAACGTTTAGATGAATGTAGTAATAAAGGCATGCATGAGAGGCTAACGTTTTATTTGAAACAAAGTTCTGCCATAATATACCAGACGGATACGTAAGCAGTTGAGATGCCGACATTGTGTAATTCCTGATGTTCAATTCGGTTTTTTTTTCAGCTGTTCGTGAATAATTCATCCACGCACAGTCATCTCATGGGGTGACGCGTATTTGATCGGTTACCCATAGGTTATCACCACTAGAGCAATGCGATCGACCATCCTATCCAACTTCAGTATGGTTGTGTCTTACCTCTGTACACGATTTGCGCTACAGAACGAATACGTATCCCCGCAGTTACGGTGGTTCAAACATGGTGTAGTTGGAAGAACGGCTTTTCAATCTGAGCTCTGCTGCACACAAAAATCTGTAGAGGGAATATCGCGTTGGACATAGCGTCATTAAATGAGACTAGCTAACAAAAAATACTCATTTGACAACGCAAAATCAACCTGCTTCCATGACAAGACAAGCTTTAGGTTCCCAAATGATGTACACGTCTGGTCCTTTTTTGAAAACTAGAGCTTCTGCTCTAGGGTAACGTTAAGCCTCACACCAAAACGCGCCGAACAAACACTGATCCAGTGAGGCTTCAAGGTTCCCACTCATTTCCTCTATCCCTCAGTCCTTTCGGCTGAATACCACTTTCTGTTAGCTCCAGATGCAAATCTGCGCAAGCAAATTGCTGATCTGGAACACGCAGAAATCGCTTTCCAAGGTATGCAAATTCCTATGATTTCACTTTCAATTATAGGGGCATGTTATCTTTGCTGGACTGTTGGGGAAGATGTGCGGAATTGAGTGGATGTTGAACCGCAATGATATGACTGGTGTTATCAAATCTAATTAAAATTATCAGTCGATAACGAAGTAGAACATTTCTATTCATAATCAAGCATTTTCTGATCATAAACTGAAAATTCGCTTTTCTGAGAGGTCATTCATCTCAATATAGACATCGTAAATTCGTGAAGGGCCTATCAAACGAAAACGTATCCGCTGAGCAGATGAAAAAGCGTATTTATTGGCAAATAATATATGTTTCACCAGTATATGTAGCATATTATGACAACAAACTGTTCATTGAGGGTAGAAAGGAGAGTGAGGGTATGGAAGATCTTACGGAATGACATGCAATATGACGAAGACACGGAATGAGAAGAAAAACGAATCACGAGTAAGCACCATCGAAGTTTAGATCATCCATTGAATAAAGGAGCTAAATTCATTCGCACGAAAGGACTAGGAAGGATTTCTGTACATCTAAGTAATTCCATATACTCGTAGTGTTTTGTTGAGCATTTCCTCGTGCGTGGCAGATAGAGAGGTGGGCGAGCTGAGAGGATGCCAGAAGTAACCGATTATGCTGTGCAGAACACGTCGGTTTCTATAAATCCTGATTTTATTCCGACTTTGTTGATCAGGCTGGCCTTTGACCGGTCCAGCTCGAGTCAATCATTTTTGCACCACAGAAGACAGTCCATCTGGGCTACCGCACCACCTGCGTGGACCACATCCACGGCGCGGCAAACCAAATGGGCGGTATTATGTACTGATAAAAATGAAAGGCCGGCACTGCATGGGCCCCTACAATGTTTTTTCCTCAAATCACTGCCAAAACGTGAATTGATCGAGCATGGAAATACAGTGTATGGTGTATAGCGCCCACCTCAATGAAATTGCCCACAGATCATGTTCGGTCCAAGCATGATCAGTGTCAATGTCGTGCTCTATTGCAAGCCTTGCAATATGGGCGGGACTAGTGTCGGTTGTCGGCACCAATTCCGATGAATCAACAATAGAAGAATCCAGGCGTCGCATAGAGAATACCTGTAACTTGAAGAATACTGGTTTAATATACGAATCCAGACCCTATTGGTGATATTAGTAACAACTATTATTTCATTATTTGCAAGAAAGAACCAAAAGAACTAGACGAAACAGGCCTGCGCATCTGATTCTGGTAAGCCGATCGTTCTCAACAAAGAAGCTAGATGCTCGTCCTTCGAGCCACTTTCAGGATGCGGTTCGTTAGGCAGATTATGATGAGCGTCGAGCAAAAGCTGTAACATACAGTCCATAGTGATTCAAAATTCCAAAAAGCATGACCTTGTCCAAAAGCTATAATAAAAACATTGAAAAATCAACCTTGCAGTCCGCTTTGCTGGTACCAGTTAATATGATGTAGTAGCACCTCTTGTTTGCCCCAAATCGAGGATGGCAACCACGCCCAGCAATGCCTGGTGTCAAAGACAATAGTAACAAACAGTCCAGAATGCGGAATACACAAATGTGCTTCATTCACCTCGCCTTCCATGCGGATTCAGAGGGTAACCGGCCGCAGAAAGCATCCATCCCTTACAGGAATCCATGGCTTGACGAGTTCGCCAAATCCTTCTTAGTTCTGTGACATTCTGAAAAAGTAGTCTTATTTGAAATTAGGCCCAACTTGCAAGACGGAGTAGAATTCTTCATTCAGCACCATTTTCGTAGTAATACTGGAAAGCATAAAATAGAAAGGAAGATTAGAAATAGCTTGAGATTAGAATGAGTAAACGTTTAGATAGGTACTTTAATAGTACTGGTTTTCGCCTTTTTTTTGGTGCCTCCATTGATGTCCATATCTCGCTCGTGGATCGAAGTTCGATAACTGGAGCCAATCCAATATTCCTCGATCACGTAATGTAGTGAACTTTTCCATCACTGACGTTGTGCCTGCTTGTTTTATCTTCTTGTTCCGTTATCTCTCGAGTTTTGCCCTCTAACTACTTGGTCCCACCCATTAATCCGGATCAGCAACCACTTTCCCGTGACATCCGCAGGAGACCGTTAATTTGCGATATCCGTGTGTTTAATTCTTGAAATCAGCTCCAATTGTTCAACTCTATAACTAATTCAATTTTATTTGCGAAAGTTCTGGATGATCATGCTCGGACCACCAAAGAGGCCACCCTTTTCATGTGCTCTTCATTCGAGTATAGTTCCTCCAACCATTAATGAGATGGTTGAGTTTTCACTGTTCATGTATAATATTGAAGGCTCCGCTCCGATAGGTATGATGAAGTCAAAAACTTCCTTAGACCATTTTTAAAACATTTCTATCACTATCTATTCAAGCATTTATTTATTAAATGAAACCTCTTATCCACCTCGAATGCACACGCTGCGCGAAGCAGAAAGAAGTGCAACAGCAGTTTAACAGGACGGAGACAAACGTGGTGAGGAACCAATCCACAGCTTCCTTCCTAATCCGGCTGGATTAGTCGGCGCCCAAATGTGCAGAAAAAGTTAAGAACAAATTGTTCAGTAGCAACGCCAGTTGGTGTGCTGGGGAAATGAAAAATGGATCTTACTAGAACGATGAGCATGAAGACCACCAAGACAACGAGGAGACATCGACAGGTTGGTTTAATTGAAGTGACAAAAGCTTTTGAAAGGTATAGCTTAGGTAAAGCTTTTCATGAGGTTACAACTGGGTATAGCAACAGAAGAACGTCATTGTCTGTTCCCTGACCTGTCAAGTAACTGAAAACAACAACTTAGCAGAACATTTTTTCCTGTGACCTTGGGACAGAAGCCACCTACTCATCGATTGCCCCTTCCCTTGTGAGGGAAAAAACTTTCGAAATTTTCACTACGCTAAAAACTTCTGGCCATTCAGCGGTGCATCTGATGTACCTGTATTTAACTACGTACATACGAAATGTCTCTTCAATGAATCACACCATATAACTGCACATGAAATGCCTCTTCGTCTAGTCATATTTCTCATGAAGCGCTTATTGCGGAAAATATTTTGAGTGAGCCAAAACATGTATTGCTTTGCTTTCATCGTCTCTTGCTTCATCACGTCCTATGACTTAACCATCATGAGAGTCCTGGTTGTTCTCCGTTGTGGAGATAGTATAGAAGCATGGACAGAAGCAGTGGCGTTCAAGAAGACCGTAGGCGATCCTATAGAGGATTCAAAATCAACGCCTTAGATATTTTGCCTGTCACTGACAGAGCAACTCCTTCACAGAGCGAGTGTGGAAAAAAAATTTTAAGAAACTTGGGTGAGCGCAGACGCCTAGCCGATATTTCCATGAGCAACCTTAATATGTATAGATGGAAAAGAAAACACTTGAAGACATTTCAAGGCCGACACGACTGCCGTATCACCGTCTACTCCTCCTCCTCCTCCACCACGTCGGCCGAGAATATCCGCGCTAAATTTTCGCTGTTTCCAAATCGACCAGCCTCTACGCATATCAGCGTTTGAGGACTTGCGAGGCAAGAAGATAAGGCATGTTCTCCGGTACACGTCACACCACTCTTGCAGTCGAGTGATTTCGTCAGGTACAACATGAGTAGCACGTGGGCTTTGCTGCCGTTTTTTGTAGTGCTTCACAACATTCATGATTCCACTCGTAACATTATATGCTGTGTTCATTGCTGAGAGTTGAAGCTGAATTTTGCATTACTGTAGGGATTTATGGGGGAAGTGGAAGCTTTCTTTTTTGCTGCTACTTTGGCGGTTGAAGTTCGATGACCAGGAAAGTCATCTGTTTCCGGAACTGCACGGATGGAATTCAAATGGACTCAGCGGTTTGAAGCAGTGTTCTACGAAGGCACTGGCTATAGTCTCTTCAACATGGCGCCCACCACATCATTTTCTTTTAGGATTACGACTCGGGGCACCTTCCACGGCTAACTTGCGGTCTCTCAATGTCACCCCCATGAGCTAGTTCGCCTGATTTTGCAGTTTAGAACCAACTAGGAGATATTGGATTGGATTTTATTATTGCTGACAAGGCCCATCGCAGCAGAGACCAAGCACGCCGCTTGCACAGCCTCAAGGAAAAATTTCCTCCGGCTGTGCATCTACCTCAGCAAGAAAGATAAACAGCTTCGTCACAACTATGAGAAGTCGACTATTTCAAGTAGTAATTAGCAAACGAGGACTTAGGAAAAGCTCATTAACACGTATCGCTTACTTTTATAATGATAAATCAGCTTTTCCAAGTGTGGGCGTAAAGTTTTGAACCGCCGCATCTTTCATCCAAAACGAATGAAAAAATTGGAGGATGACCCAGAGAACGACTAGCAAAAGTTTCCGAGGATTTCAAGCATGCTGAATACGATAATGAACGCCATTTATCATGAAATTTTGATCCTCGTCCGAACCTTTCTAGGGTGCGGGTAAAGTTTTGACGCTCACTGTACAAGGAAATTTTCAGAGTCCACAAGGTTTCGAATGGGCAGGTGCCATCGATAAAAAACACATATTAAGGTGGATGTTGTCTGAGAGAAGTGGTAACCATACTTCAATACGTTGCGAAACCATTCAAAATACGTAACTTCCACATATTGGTCAACTACCCAACAATAAATTCATATGTCGTCTAAGAATGATTGGTTCTCACCTGCTCAGTGGCTACCTCCACGTGCTTTGCAGTGTCTGCCGGAAATTCCTCTGCTGGTCGACAATAAAAAGGAGGTGAGTAGCGAGGGAGTAGGATCTACAAGCTCAGCGAGTTCCTTTTCTTTGAATTACAGCTAACTTGTTTTGCGAAACAGATATCGTTACTAAAACGTACCTGCCACGGTCGTTCAGCAGGAGGAACTGCCAGTCGTTTGACATCCGTATCAGCATACTGCACGAAGTCTACCTGAATGTAAAAACTTTCTACTTGTTCTAGAGCGATTGATAACCCCAAATGGGCTCAGTGGATAAGCATTGCTTAACCACTGTGTAGTATTAGGTTTTCTATCCCACCTCAAGTCTGTGCCTGCGTTCACCAGCAGAATATGTGTTGTGTAGAGCAAGCATCCTCAGCTGATTTTGCACCTTCTTCACCTCTGCTTTTCCTGAGAAGTCGTGCTTCGGCCTTGTCTCCTCCTTCCAGCGATCAATCATCAGCTGTCGCCAAAAAGAGTTTACAAACTCGTTTTTCTTAGCCGGTACTGACGGGTTACGGTAGACTGAGCCAAAGCGGACTGTACAGCGACTTCTAAAAGCGATGGTCAGTAAACATGTTAGTGTGCAACTTCATGCGAACAATAGGAACTCATGGTCGAACAAATTTTAAGAACATGCTGTCTCACCGATCTCGGTGATCTACGTCAGGATGATCTGGATAGCTGGACATCATCCCTCCAAGTTGACCTCCAGCACGACAACAAGCCATGCAGAAAAAGAACAGCGGCGTGAGCGGAGGTGGAAGAGGAGGCCGCAAACTGAAAAGATTTTCTGGATAGGTTACTTGTATGGTACCTTCCTGTGTACATGCATTCGTAATTAGCTCATTGTGAATTTTATAGTGGCTGAAAGGCACGAGGCAAAAAGTGTTTTGGGTCGGGTTTCTAGCACGGTATCTGAGTGGGTGACTATTCATACAAAACCAATTAGCTAGACTCGCCTCGCACCTTGGTAATATGTTGCGCACCTTGTTAACAGGTACCTTAATCCCATCATCGCTGTCCTATAGCTGCGCCCACATTGATCGCTCCATGGGCGTAGTTATTCAAACTCCTTGGATCCTTGTAAACGAAGTGGTCCAGTGCCACCTCTTGGCATCCTTCCAGATAATCAGGCCGGCCGACTCGCTATTGATCGAGCAAATTCTTTGGTCATTACAGAAAAAAGCGGTTTCAAGAGACGTTGTGGTACTCACCATATTGAAATGTGAAATCTGACTTTCAGAAGACCACCTGCACGGGCCTCGCAGTTAATTCACATCTTAATTTTGCGGAAAAACAAAATAACGATGTATGCTTGATGAACATCAGAGGAGCGACCTCCTACAACACAGCTGTGATACTGTACCATGGAAGCGCTTGAAGTGTGAAATATCCGATTACAAGTGCTCCGACTCGCCTTCGGCGAGTCTCGCACTCGCCCGCTTCGCGGGGTTTTCGGGATGAAACGCGGTTCTTCGAAATGAGATATTAATTTTGGTTTTCTCTCTTTCTTGTTCTGCTCACATTTTGCAAAAGCACTCCAGGCCGCATCATCTTTACTTTTTCCAACATAAAATTCATAAATAAATAAGAAGGAAGTGGACAACGAAGATTGGTTACCAGAGTTACTGTAGCATTTCTTCACGAACACAATTCCTGCTCGTCCCACATAGGTGCGAAATTTTGAGTTGAGATTTCAGATCCTTCGAACTTTCTTCTAATAGTGCTCACAAACATGGTGAGAATAAAGGCATCTGGAGCTTCACATTTTCAAAATAACAACGCTGGCCGAATTCATTCACACTCCTTTTTTCTTTTGGTTGATGGGTTCTTCCGCGACATCCGTAGTCTCAGGTTGCGCATTCTTTCCGCCGAAAGTCGGGGATGCTGCCCTTCTTCAGTTGCCATCGACATAGCAGAACGCGCACAGCATTTTGTGGTTCACAAATGATGCAATCCACGCCATTGCGATGGAAAGTTTATCACTAAGGAGTTGGAACAATAACGGATAGAATCAAATGGTCTATGAGCTGCTGCTCCTCCACATGACAGAGGACATATGTTCTGCTATCTCCGACGTTCGGTGGACTACTTCAGCATAAGACAGTCGAATCACTCTCTCAGACATTCGCGGGATAAGAGCCGAGGCCGAGCGCAATTCAAGCGGCATAACACCTGCGCTTCAATCCCCGAAGTGGGCGGAGTTCTCGCCCGAGCATGCGCACTGAGTGCCCTAGCTGCTGCACTTCGAGCCCGTGCTGCTGCTGCAGCCACTCCCATTTGCCTGCATTTGTCGCGCTTTCAACCTGCGTCAATGGGCTGAAGTCCCCCTTTGGCCTGCTCTGCACCTACCTTGTCTGCAGTTTATTGTTTGATTACGGTATTTCTCATACTTTCTTCCCAATTAGAGTATCCCCAGACTTCGCCGGCGGTCGTGGCGATCGCTACGACCGCCGGCTGTAGTGGCGATCGCCACGACCGCCGGCGGTCGCCACATGGATAAAGTGAATGAGGAAACCCCAGACGAAAGAGGAAATCAAAGGGGCGTGGCAATCGATAGGCATCCTTCCCATTATCGCCATCACCCACATCGCCACTTCATTGTGGGCACATCCTCGAGAGTACCGGCGATGAGCACCGTTTGGCAGCGTTCCAGGCGATCCACGTGGCAATCGATACGTATCATTTCCACGACCCTTATCTCTTCTATCGCCGGTTCATTTTGATTCATTTCGAATCGCCACGACCGTCGGCGAAGTCTGGGGATACTCTTAGGTGGATCCTACCTGCTACAACCCACCTATTGAAAAATTTGACTTTTTTTCCGTGATTCGTGAAGATTACCTCTATTCGAGCACCCAGCCACCCCCTCCCCACCACCGCTTCATTAGGACACTCGTAAATTTTATCAGCTACTTACTTCCACCCAACACCCACCCCACCCCACCGCTTCATCAGGAGACTCATGAACTTTATCTACAACCTTACTTCTCATTAGTATTCTACTACTCTAGTATGCTCTTACATTGTTTCGAGTTGTGTCAATTCCGAATAGTTCTAGTTTCGTATAATTTCACTCATATGGCTTGTTTGTGTTTTGCCAAGGAATTTTGTTTTTCTTCTCTGCAACTATTTCGAATACTTTGCCCTTCTACCACTAAACTGAAGATTTTGTTAATGTTGGGTGTGCGAACATTGCTGAATGACGTTGACGTGCCTTGCAGGTGGTGATATCGGAAGGGTGATGAGTGTATGTAGAAAATCGCCCATGCATGATGAGCATGGATCCATTTTGGATTTTTTTTCTTATTGTTGTAGTTTCACTACTGAAATTAATTAGATTCATGTCAGAAATTCGCCAAAAATGATAGCCCATACCCTACAAACCAAGCGAGAATCATTGCGGAGGCTTCAGTAAATTGTATCCCCATTATTCGAGCTTATAAAATGTTCTACACATTCATTATACTTGTAGCAGCACCAGGTTCAAGCAGCGTCAACGCCATTGTTCAGAAATATTCACATAACCAACACTGACTGACACTAGATGAAAGAAGGCATGAGCGTACGAGGAAAAAAACGTGTTTAAAATAGTTGCAAACATGTCGAGACAAAAAAAAACAGAACGAGGAAAAAACTGGACTCGTGGAACAGAAACGAACCGCACGAGCGAAAACATATGGAAACATAACGATTCAAAACAAATCACCAGTAATAACAAACTACAATGGTGGAGCCCTGATGAACGGTACTAAAATATTGTTGTACAATGTAGAAAACTTCTAAAAAAGCCACTGTCTCCGAGCTAGGAGGAATACAGGACAGCCAAGTTCTCTCAACGCGCGCGCATGCGGTGGATTTTAATAATATCAGTCAGGGAGAGAGTGACTTCTCGTTATCCGCATGGATACTCAACTGTCGTCACGTTTGAAACAGACTATACGAATGATGACGCAATAGCCGGTCAATCCAATTGATTAATTGCGGTGTCGTCAATACAGGGCAAAAGTAGGAATTCGTCCACGCCCCGCCTCACAACGCCTCTGACCAATCAGCGGGACGCAGTCACTCGAGCGCACTAAAGGCAAGTATAGCTGCATTACGCGCCCCTCATTAGCTCCAGTGCAGCCCGAACACACGAATTGCTGCAGGCGCAGCAATTCGTCAGTTTAGGCTGGGGTTGAAAGAGTGGTCTGGTTCGGCTGCCGCTCCAATCCCGCGAATGTCTGAGCTGTGGCACTATCCACTGCTCACTCTGATAACTGTGCAGCGAACGCAGCCCAAACGGCGTAATGCTTCGGGTAGAAACGACAGCAACGCTTCCTAGTTGCTGCCATCTTCCCCTCCATTGCTGCCATTCTCCCCTTCATTGCTGCTCCTTGTAGCAGCGATGGAGGGGAAATGGCAGCAACTGGGAACTGTTGCTGCTAGCGTTTCTACTCGAAGCGTTACGCCTTTCGGGCTGCGTTCCTAGCGCACATTCACCAGAGCAGAGGCAATTGTGTCTCGCAGAAGCGGTGTGCGGCCCGCTCTTATTGCCCGGCGCAAAGGCTACCCTTATCCCTAAAGCTAAAGTTAACCTGTGGTAACCTAACCTAACCGTGTTAAAGGCAGCAGCGGCAGAAATCTTCGTGTCAGATTTTAATCGTTTTGGATTCCTAGCAATGGTGCCAACGATTGCATCGTCGTAGGCATCAGCATCCTCAGGATGTAAAATGATTAGCTGAATTCCTGCGTTTCAACAGGATGAGTTGTAACATGAAATAAATGAGTGCTTTTGTTTACAATCACCTTCATTCATTATGATAAATTTGCTTTACTTGCCATCTGCACCCAATTCAAGGCCGACAACTTGGTCATCTTTTGCAAACGGGACAAAGTAGCTGCAACAAAAATTCCTAGTAGGATTCATCAAAACCGATCCCTGCATCTGTCTTCACTATAGTGCTAAACCTTGGAATACAGTAAAACGTGAGAGAGCAAACTTTTCGTGGGTGCTGCCTTCAACCATAATGCTGAAGTAAACTTCACTACATACACTCTCTACACCTTAGGCGCCACCACATTCTTCACATGCATCTTCCATAGGCACCGTCCTCCATTCCCATCTTCCATATTGGTTACCTTGCATCTTCGACATTGGGTACGATCAAAATAGGGCTCCCTAGTACAAAGTATGGTTGCTCTTCTCTGTTCACCATGCCTGATGCGCTATTCACTGTTGTGAATGAATGAACGTGTTTACATGCTATGAACGTGTTTACATGCTCAGATCTGATAAGAGTGGTATAACCGCTCACTAATTCCTTTAACTCAAAGTGCGTTTCACGTCACAAACTCAAATATATAGTAGTTAGATAGATTCTCAGGTATGAGAGATTCGCTTTTAAGGGACTCGATTATCGCTGATTCCTATCGCTTGTCTTTACTATAATCCCTTATCAACCATATTTTTACAGTTCACTTCCTTTTCAAGAACACCGCCTTTATGTAGTTTCAAATAAAAATCTATCTACTCTAATGAAGCGCAGGTATCCATATACAACGAATCGAAAACACCACTTCAAAAATCTGTGTGTAGCGCGCCTTTGCCGCCGCGCACCTTTTAGCACCAGAGCGCGCAATCACACGGCAAGTTCTTTGTTGCCATCAGCGTTGCTAAAGAAACACATAAAAAATAAAGAAATAAGAGAGCAAACTTTGTACAACAACTTATGGCCCCCTTTGTGGGTAAGTGTATATTTATATAGCATTGATATACAATTATATTATCTTTTAAATATATTTCTGTATTGGTAGAACAAAAGAATGCCATCAAGAGGAATTCCTGAGGAATATCCTTGAGGAAATATGTACGTAGCGACTTGTGTGCGCTCATACTTTTCAGCCACCATATGCATATTGTCGAAGTAACTGGAATTACGCTGCGGTTTTCAAATACTTACCTGAATTCAGTGACGAGACTATACATCTGAAACTTCCATATCTTATCCGCCTCATCGTCTACAGACTTTGCTGTTTTAGCGAAGAATGCGAAAAGTACTGGCCAGAGAATCAGCTGGAAACAACTGCTTCAACAAATTCGCCCTTGCACTCAGCTTGTTGCACCAGTGAAGATGAATTTCAACTTTTTTTTTCAAATTGGAAACAGACCTTGAGCAGCACAAAGTACTCGAGGACAACAAGATATCCAGCAGCTGACTGGGATGGACAGGACGTGTTACCGTACTCGCCAACTAGGTGACAGTAAGACGTAGCAGAGCCCACAAACGATTTTTTGCAAACGTCTGACTCTCGCAGGCCTAAATATGAAGCAGTTGTACTTCCAAAAATTCTAAGTACCGCAACTTATCATATTCTGGACGAATTTTCACGAAAATAAGCAAAATTTCGAAAGAACTTTATATAAGAACTTACTGGAAACGTCAGTAGTAAACAAGGATAGCCAAACCCAGGACAGGGAAGATCGCGCAACTGACAGTGAGATATCCCGATCCGGGTAGAGCACTGCGTGGATCGCGGCAGCACTGCTGAAAAATTAATTCATTATCCAAAAATTATGCTTCCACTGCTCTTATTAATCAAAACTTACCTAGACATGACCAGAGCGACGAGAATAAGGAAATTCGTGAAATCCCTGAGAATCATCAGCTTAACCCTGACCACTATAGGACCAAACAATTCGGAAAGTGGAATGTAGAAGAAAATCGTCGCATAACACCAATAGAGTAAAAAGAACGCAGAAAGTACTCGAATGGGGTAGACGGTTGAGAGCAGCTGGAAAAGGGAATGTTAGTAGGAATTTCACCACCAAACAGTCATTTTGGAGCCAGTAAGGGAATCAGTTTTATACATATACTTACACAATTTCTATTCAGTCTCTTCGAAGTTTTTTCTATTAAATCAACAAAAATTGGCGGTAAAAAATTGAAACGCTTGAAGTATAAACTCACAAAAAAGTCGGAAATAGGGCTATCACCGACAAACTTAAAGAGGAGCATAGCAACCAGGAATAATAATGTTACAACACAGTCGAACACCTGCAAGAATTGGAGGTAAACGTTATGAGCTAAGAGGTGGAGGTTCGATTACCCATTTTTCAGCACTTTGCTACTCTCAGTTGCTGAAGTTACTTCATTTCAGTTTTTGTTTCTGAATTTTTCACTGTCCCCTATTGATTTCTGTTAATCGAAAGTGCGAATACCGGGAGGCGGGCAAGACGTGCGCCGCGACGCGACCGCGCCGCACGCGGATGCTCCGTAAATCCAGGTTCTTCCTTCAAAGTCGGCGCATTGAATGACCCCGGTGGACACCTTCTTACACCTTTTCAGCTCCGATTGCATTCATCTGGCCCATCTGGGCCACCTTAGCTCAGAAAACTAGTCCATTTCTTCCCAGCGCTGCTTGTGCGTTTGAAGGCTGCAGCCGCGACGCGCACATGAATTGACCAATCACAGCTCAGCAGCGCACGTCTTGTCACGCAGCCGCGAATACCGAATCCTACAGTGCGAACACCGTAACCCTATTCATCAGCGCACCAAATATACCCTTCCCATTGCTATTTCTCCGAAAATAAAGCACATATCACCATTGGTCCAAGGTGGCTCAAAAAGCAGCATGTGCATTTGTATCAATGTGTTAAAGACCACAAAGGAAGGCATACAGGGGTGGTAGTAATTTGACCGGAGGTAACCATGATGTGAACCTTGGAGTTACGTTGTTGAAGGTTCACTCTGGGACCATGCCCTGATCTCAACGTGACCGTTTTGTTACCTTGCGGTCTCAGCTGTTTCCAGTAGATCTTTGGAATAGTGACCGCGAAGTAACCTTGAAGTGACACCCGGGAATTGCATCACGGTTACCTCACGGTCTTGGCCAGATTACTGCCTCCCCAGAATCCCTTGGTTTTCCTTCGTCAAATGGAACGTTGCGCAATGTTGAGGATTGAACTGGCATTGAGTTTCATTTCCCCTGTTCTCTTATAAAAATTAATAGTTTATCAGCTCGTAGCCAAACCTATTAAACTACGCGAAAAATCTCTTCAAGGCGTTCCATCAAGACAGCTGGAAAACAACGGAGGGCTGGGAACCGGGAGGCGGTGAAGACGTGCGCCGCAACGCGACCGCGCCGCACGCATATGCTTCTTAAATCCAGGTTTCTTCTTCCCTTTCGACTCATTGAATGACATCGATTGCCACCTCCTTATAGTTCACCGGCTCCGTCAGCATTCATTTGTCCCACCTGAGTCCAGAAAGCTCGTCCATTCCTCCCCCACGGTGCTCTTCCTTCTGAATTCTGCAACCGCGACGCGCACATGAATCGACCAATCACAGCGCAGCAGCGTACTTCTTGTCACGCGGCCCTTAGATCTAACTAGCTCGTTGTTGGTAATGTTACCTTATATAAACCGGATATTTGCATAGTTACTTGTGGTGTTGTTCGGCTGCGTGACAAGAGGAACGCTGCTCGGCTGTGATTGGTCGATTCATGTGCACGTCGCAGTTGCAGATTTCAAAGCTACGAGTACCGTGGCGGAGGAATGGGCGAGCTTTCTGACTCGGGTGGGACAAATGAATGATGACGGAGCCGGCGTACTATAAGGAGGCGGCAACCGATGTCATTCAATGCGTCGAAATGGAACAAGCAAACTGGATTTAAGAAGCGTATGCGTGCGGCGCGTATCATTTTTCTAATCTTTAGCTCGAGAGCCTTGCATAAAGTAATTGTATAAATAATATAATATATTCGTAACTTTCTAAAACCATACCCTCCATGGCATTAACGATAGAGGCGTGGTATGATTTCTCATGTTCAGAACCCACACCGCCTCGATCCATGCTATGAACGTCCACATCCACACCACCGCATCCAGCGTAAGGTTACCACAGCCAGGTAGTAATATCTGAAAGACAGGAATTAACCCTATTCGAGGCAAACTGCTTCACTTGTAGACTTCATGAAATACCGAATAGGCAAGCAATCCAATGTGGAGTAACCGGAACAGCAGCGAGAGCCAGTACTTCACAATGGGTGTTGAGTAGAAGAGACAAAGCGACGGAGGAGTTCGACGACTTATTCGAGGCTGAACGGCGATTTTTACAAGGAATTGCCATTTAAGTGCTATATGAGCCCACCTTTTTGGTGAAAACAGCATCCTCGCCATCAACATCCTCGATGTTCAACGGGAACACCATGGACTGAGGTGTTGCCGACTCCGTTAGAGCCAGCTGAGGGATGGAATGCCCACCAGCCACCGCACTCAACACATCGCTTCGACCAGAGATAACACTAAATCAGCTCAATTACCTGGATGAACCTAAGGGTATCCCGGAAATAGTACCTGTAGGTAGAGACGGCTCGAACTCGTTTCGGTTGTCGACCCATGTCAAGCAGAGCAGCGGTGGGTGACTTCTTGTCAGGAGCAGAGTGGACGGCCAGGTTGCTTCGTACGCACATCCACCAACGGATAGGAAGCACAAGCACTGCTGGAAATGAAACCTGCCCTGTTCACTGGCATTTGGTAAATTTTTACCTCTTGATGGCTTTACTTGGTTAAAAGAAAACTCGAAATTCCCTTCCATAATTTTTGAGCTAAGTTACTCTCAGGATTTGTTCTTAAAATATGTCAGCTTTAATATCTTCATGCTAATAGTACGAAGTGAACGCGTTTTCGTCGTGTACCTTCATCACAACTACAGTTTAAAATGTAATAATTTTTGTAATGAGGCCCCTCTTACCTACCATAGACAGCGCGCGCTCCGTATCCTGAGAAATTATCACAAAAATGGGAGTTCTAGAAGTTTCTACAGCGTTACACTCATAGCAGAGGTCCCAGCAGCCATATGGATCCTATTCATCCATGTCAAAAGTTCAAAAACGAAAGTGAGACCCTGAGTCTGAAGTACCTATTACCTAGGATAAACGTGTTAACACCCCCAAAGTTATCCATGGCTAACATGGCCGTCAAAACATTCACTCTGGGTACCCCCAATACTGGTGCACCCAGGAGCCGCATTTTTCATTGAGATTACCCAGGGTAAACCACCACACAAATTTACGCATCATTAGCGAAGGAATCAATACATTTACCCCGGGTAGTCTCAGTGATGCATCCAGGGCCGCACTCATCATTGAGATTACCCAGGGTAAACGTGTTAGCACCATATATACTTGCTCATATTTACCACGGGCGTCAACACCCTGGGTAATCTCAACAATATATCCAGGCCCTGGTGGTGAAACAGCCCGAAACAAGGGTGTCCAACAGGGGTGTTTTTCGAGAGGTTAAAAGTGCCCCTCCACTCCTGACATCTGTGGATTTCGCCACTGGAATATCGAGCGAACCCTTGGGAATATGACCGAGCCTACGTTATCTGACGCTTCGCTACCGCGACGCATGCTCGGCACACTGATAGGAGAATTCTTCATTGATAAGTCCATCATTCCTCGTGATTCAGTACAACTTGCGACACGACTTCATTATAGACGTTTAAACACGGAGGCAAAAATCATGAAGGGAAGCTGATGTGAAATCCCCATGTTCATCTATAGCCACCCTCATTGTGATTTAATTTTCATCTCATTTTCACAATAGGCTGGACAGTGCTTTTCAATGCATAGAGAAGAACATCTGTCAGGTCTATGTTCACTTTAATTCTTTTCCTGGGGTGCACTTTCACGTAGTTTTGCCCTTGAAGCACTAAATTTTTCATGGCACTTTTTTATGTACTCTTGGAAAAGACATGTCTCCTGCATCCTACTAGATTTGAAAGGTCGGCAGTCCTTTTGCAGTGGACACCATTGACCTTGTTAGCCATGGAACTTTAAAGAGCCGCATGCATCATAGAGATTACCAGGGTTAGCGTGCTAACATCACACAAGTTCACCCATCGGTAATACGCGCGTCAACGCGTTTACCCTGGGTAACCTTAATGATGCATCCAGGCCATGCACGCACGACAACCCTGGGTAAAAAAAGAATCCTGAGCTAAATGAGCAAAACGTACCAGCGATGAGGGTTTTCATCCACCTCGGCAGTATAGACGATGAACAGGTTTGCAGCTGCCCGTACAGCAAACGATGTACCCATCGCTGACAGGACTCATGTGCTATGAGACCGCGAATGTTGAACTGCAAATGGATTTTCAGAAACAAGTTCCACAAACACCGGATACCACAACAAGAATTCGAACCTGGAATGCAAGTTGCGACAGCGTTGCGCCTTGGAAACCTTCCAGGGGTTGACATAGAAGTTGATACGCTTTGTTCGGTGAGGTCTGATGAACTTTGTCGACGAGGGAGACGGCAGAGTTGGAAAGCGAATCGGACAACTTGAGCAGCGACTCTTCGTAGAAGAACCAGTCATGGGACTAAAAAAAAATGAAGCCATGATCGTTTATACTTCAGTCTACATTCTCCGAGTGTTTTGAATGGTTAGCGGAGCGGTAAAAGGGTAACCCACCTCTCGAGCGAGTGACTTGGCCAATCGCGACAAAACCAGCGCAAAAGCGACCGGTTGGTCGGAGAATGCACAGAGACATCGCACAATGGCGGGTCGATGCAGAAGTAGGCACCAAATCTGGAAGCATTTACATTTTACTAATCTAATAAGCTTGAAAATCCTGCACTGTGATTCCTGCATTACGTACCGCGACGCACCACCTACGAGGCACGGCAGACCTGCTGAACGCTATTGTTGTCAAGCGGTGATTCCCCTCCCCCTCTTTTCCTTGTATTTTTATTCCCATTTCAAAATGCTAGTTTCTTATGATCTTGACCAGGGATGTGCAAAAATTCCCATTTTCCGTTTTACAGTCACTGCTGTCTTTCGCATCACAGAATACCGTTCGTCTGCCCTGCCGCGCCGCGCCACATACGTGGCGCGGCAGACTAGCTGAATGTTGCTGCTGTCGGATGCTGTTTGCCCCATTTTCTTCGCGTCTTTCCCTTCATTCCAAAATGCTAAACGAACCAAAAAAATAAGCAAAAGATCAATAGCGACAAGGCCCGACGTGAAGCCAAACGATAATTCCTACATCGCAGAATACCGCCCATCTGGTCTGCCGCATCGCCCGGCGCGGCAGACCAAGCGGGCAGTATTCTGCTATGCAAGAGTGATTGTCCGACACCGTACATTCTCTGGGATTAGAGCTTAAAAGTGATGAATCCCAGAAAAAGAAAGCAGGACTGTAGAGGATCCAATTCAAATGATGACTAGGGAAAATAAAGTGAACTCAAAACGGCCATAGAGAAGGGGCGAGACCGCGGCGCGGCGTTTTTGAGCAGAGACACAGGGGCTCTGCATGCTCGCTCTGGTTGTCTGCTTCTGCCAGCAGCAGAGAACTCAAGTGCCACGCCCCAAACCAGAGCCAGCTGCTTCTGCCAGCAGCAGAGAACTCAAGTGCCACGCCCCAAACCAGAGCCAGCATGCAGAGCCCCTGTGTCTCTGCCCAAGAACGCCGCGCCGCGTTCCCGCCGGTTTTCTACGGCCGATTGGGTTTCGCTGTAACTCAATCTTCTGATGGGTAAAAAAGTAGTTATCCGCACCCTTTTCTCTCGTGCGAAGAATTGGTGAAGCCGCACTTCTCTGGCGTTTGAAGACAAGCTCAAATATTGACTTTGGGGGATATGTTCTCTTCATTCCCTGTTTTTGCCTTTCTCCCTTTGTGTTCTCATTTGCGCGTTTCTGTTTTCCGTTTTCGTCCTATGGAAATCCGCGCATCCAGTTCAGATGGTAAACGAGGAAAACTCACAGCAAGAACTCTAATTGCATCTGCTGGATCTCGATTTTGCATGAAATCACAGCTCAGTGCTGTTGGTGGAATCAGTTCCTCAACCCCGAAGGAGAGTCGTCTCTGAAACAGTGCTCGCCTTGTACACCTTGAAATCAACACGCTGGGCAGGCTCTCACATACCAGTAACTTATTCAGGTCGTTTATGAATTTGTCATCTAGTTCATCTGGAAAGGACGAGTAGCCCATGCATTGGCAGAGGACCACAGTTGTGAAAAAGTGCTGAAAAAGGTGCGATATTCACTCCAGATCGAAGCAACTTAGGAAACAGGACTGTAAGTAAGTAGTATTGCAACAGTTAGGGGTTATGCTGCATCCCTTGTTTGTGATCGGTCACTCAAATGACTTGAAAAATTAGCCATTGATGCATTCATTGATTTTTTCCTTGTTTTCCCAACTCCAGCCGTCCGAGTCTATTAACGAATTAATGGACCCTTTTTTTGTAAAACTGTTTCCAATTTTGAGAAAGAAAGTCAACACGTGGTCTGCTTTTTTAAACGAAGGCGCTCTCATAAAACCAAGGATGCTACTAAAGGGTGATTTGTTCCCTGTCAATCGTTTCGAAAACTCATCGACACGCCCCTTTAGTAGCTATTTACGTCGCTTTTTTAACAACCTCACTTTTCTACTTCTGCTGAAAGTGGCCCATACAATGTGTATATGGGGAAGCTCACTCCTTAGTTTGACTGGACTTAGTAGTCCAAAACCTGTGGTAACCACCTCGTCTTATGTATATCTTGCACAGAATGCTCCACTGTCCAAAACGAGCAGCATGCGACGTGTCACTCTGATTGTCTGCGCATCTACACATTTCATTGATGTCACCGTTCATTTTCTCTCCGCATCCTTGTGCTACATGTTCTAACCGGTCCAAACAGGTGGTAGCGCGCATGCGCACAAGTTTTGAGCACTAGAGTTCTTCCGTGTCATTTGGTCCTAATTGTAAGTACAGTCTTTCCAAAAAATACTTGCCTCCCGCTACACTGCGCGTCGACTGAGCCACGTCGCAGCACGCATGATAATGCATAGGAGGCGCGCCGCGGCCTAGCAGGCAGGCGGTGGGTGCAGGAGGCAAGTATTTTTTGGAACGACTGTATAGGCTATGCCTTTTCAGATCGAATTAATGAGCAATCTCCACATTTTCGAACTGTATTTTTTCGTAGTTGTTTGTCTAATATCTGGATTGCTATGACGTCATTGTTTGTTTTCAATAAGAATATGAAGAATAAACCCACCTGATCAGAGTTCCTCGCCATTTTCAACAACATCTCAGAGTTTACAGTGATTTGCGGCCTCCGCTCCAGTATAGCCGCCAAAAATGCTACTCTATCCGCCACGGCCACCGTTTCGCACAATATAGCTGTCATCAACTGGAAAGAGTTCAAGCTCAGTTTCTTCATGGAAGCAAACTTTGACCTCACTCTATACCTCATCATCCAAGAGATCATCTAAGTCCACTTCGTTAAGAATCGACGGCTCATTGATGTGAGCAGACAGCTGCAGTAGCTCGCGAGCTTCTGTGGATCCACTATGGCACTGGAAGCACAGCTCGATGATCCGAGCGGCGAGGGACGGCATCTAAAATGGTCATTTTAGCCTTTCTATATATGGAAGTCAGGTAATACCAGGGTGGACCCACCTCATCGCTATCCAAGAACTCAATCAGCTGTGTGTCCCCGAATGCTGTGGCGAATATCCCAACGATGATCTTTGACGCCTCAGCGACATTCTCAATCGAGACGGCGTCCAGCTGCTCTTCGAGCCATGCCACGAACTTTGAATGATCGAATTGTGGCGATCGGTAGAGCAGGTAAGCGCTGTGTAAGACGACGCACAGCTCGCAGCTGTCCTGGAATGTGGATACAAATTTCAAAAAAGTCAAAAAAGGACAAAAATTTCGAAAAAAACTTACTTCAAGCACGATGATAGGGAAGCCATTTTCTACATAGACTAGGAGTTCTTGGAGGGCTGCCAACGACGCACCTAGGATTGAGTATGGCTTTTACCAAAATTTCAGGCTGGGCATCAATCGGAAATTCAGGTTCGGCATCAGCTCAGCCCTCTGTGGGTTTTTTTATCTCTAATTATGAGATTTCAGTGGTCTGGACCCGCTCGCACGTGCCGCACTGCATGTGTCTTCATCCTCTGGTTGCTTACGGGTTTGCGCTTCCTTCTGCTGCAGCCACGCTCATCCCCGATCGATTTTGTGGTGCGGCGCGTGCGTGCGGGTCCGGACGAGTGAATTCTCTAATATCTACATGAGCGTCGATGGCGGTGACCCAGACACGGCCTCGACGAGGACGCCGCGCAACCGCGTCGCGCGCGCCGGAAACGATGTGGTCAGCTGCCGGAGTGCTATTTCTAGGTGCTTTTTTCTCAGTTTAGTTATCATTTCATGTTTTTTTTTCATGTTTCATAGCTAGAAGTAGCATAACGGCAGCAGAAGACATCGATTCCGGCGCACGTGGCGCGGCTGCGCAGCGTCAATGTCGAGGCCGTGGATGGGTCACCGCTATCGATGCTCACTGTACATTATTTCCCAATTATAATAATTGTGAACCAACCGGCAAAAACCACTGCAGGCAGAGGACGCCTATCATTAGAAGGCGATAGCAGAATAGGAGGAGCATTTCCGGATGGAGTCGTCCCAGAAGTGATGTTCTCCGATGGGACTCCTATCAGAAGGGCTGAAAATGGCGCTAATGGGTTACCTTCTAGCACAACCTTGCGTTGCAGTACGTACTCTATATGGCACTGTAACTACCGCAGTACTATCAAATTTGGTCCAAGCATGTTAGTATGGCAATTTCTGGATCCATAAATCCACGAACCTGGAGGAGGATGAGCTAGTCTGACCACAGCATTTGCCCTGAACGTGGACTCCTCACTAGCTTCAATGTTCCTCGACAGGATGAGCAGGGTATTCAAGGAGGCGTCCACCATAAGGCGCCCTTCCTCTCGAGCTCTGACGGCCATCGAATTCACGATGACGTGCAGAACTTCAACGTCACGTTCTATCTGAATGGGAATTGGTCTTCCTAGCAGCAATTGCCTCTAGACACTTTGGTCAGCTCACCTGTGGAAGCACAGCTCGCAGAGCACTGCTAGCGCTCCTAGCCAAGGGGTCATGATGTTCTCCAGACGAGATTAACCACAAACCTCCACCAGAAATAAGGACGCTGATAGCGGATTGAAATCGGGAGAGGTACTGTAACTGTTTGCCTAGTGTTTGCGTGGTAAAAATGTGGTGAAATAACAACGCCAACCTTCTCTGAAAGTTGATTTCCGTTCGAAACCAGGCTCACAATGAGGCTCGGCATACCTTCGTCAACTTCTGCAGCATTTGCGGCCAAGCGACTGTAGATGTGTTTGGCCGCTCCAGGTAAAGCCTATGATAATGTTATTTCCAGTAAATAATTGATCAAGAGATTTTTTCAAGGCCACCACTATACTCCACATGGAGTATAGCACCGTGCGCCGCCGTCACTCAGGCGACAACGAGTTTGATACATATCGATTAGCCGTGAGTGGCTCATGCAGCAGCTATACTCCGCCCAAAATCGATGACTATCTCCTTGGCGACAGTGACGCACGGCGTTACACTCTATGTATGTTACAGTACAAAGTCTCCTTCATAGTTTTGTCGCTGAGCGACATTTTGCATCGCGACACCCGCGTTTGTAACGCACATACTTGCGCCTTTGCGGTATGGCCCTCTTCGACAAATTGTGTTGGGAGGTAAAATTGTGCGGAAGATTATTATATAGCCTATAAACTCAATCGTTAGAATCGCGAACTCAGCGACGCGTGCGCGTAACGCCTGGATTGTGACAGTTGGACTCGTCCGCCTCTCAGCCGGTTCCAGCTTGAATGAGGACTCTTCAGTACGATTTGTGACTATACAATATTTTTGTCGTTGTGAACCCTTGTATTGATCCCAGTGGTCTACTGAGACTAGAACAGCAGAGAGGTGAACGAGTTATACTCTCACAATACAGCCGCGCCGCACACGCACGCCGCTCCGCCCCTCTACTGACAGGTTTTATAGACTTTATATTGCATAACACTACATATTTCTGGTGCTACACTCATAAGCGACGTTGCCGCAAATCAAAAACCCTGAAATAACGGTGCTAAGAATTTCGTAGCCGAGAAATCAATGTTCGTTACTCCCCATCGAACAACTCGTCCGCACCCGATCTCTCAACCACCTGTGAAACGCCAACTTCTATGTTTATTCGCAAAAATCTCTGTAATTAACTCCTCCTAGAATCGAGAAATGCCAAAACTGTGAAAGTCTTCATTAATTTTCTCTTGAAACAATTTTCGCCGACCTACAGTGGGTGTCGATGGCAGTGCCCCTTTTGCAGTCTCGAAAAGCACGCAGCGCGACCGCGTCGCTCACAATGAAGTCGTCGCCGCGGTGGCGAATCTGGGTTTTCTTGATAGTTGTTCGTCACATCTGATGGTAACTAATAGGAAAACTAACCAACTGTCAAGAACACCCCATAGTTTGTTGTCCTGGAGGGCATTCCTGCTCGAGCAGCACGGTCGCGCCGCGTGCTTTTCGAGGCCGCAGATGGGTCACCGCCGTCGATGCCCACTGTATGCGTTTAGCGTAAAATATGCGCCCGCTTACCTGTGAGCTGCCCAGCATGATTGCTGGACATATCTGCACCCCTCCCACTCCTCCACCACCAACGGCCACCGCAGCCGATTCCGGCGAAACGGACAAGTCCGTTACAGACGTTTCGCTATCGTCCATTCATAAATCTGAAGATGAAAAGAGATTTAACCAGTTATCACGAGCTCTTAACAGAGTAGGATTTCGACTTAATGGGAGTAGAAGTGGAATAGGAAACAAGAAAAAGATATGGCAGTGAGGGCCGAGAGGAAAGGACGCAAGGAATTAAATGCGGCGCAACAATGACGGGCAAGTTTTCGAATAAGGACCAGTTCGGTAAACAGAAAAGTTGCTCTTAGGTTTGTGCGATTCCTCTGCTGTAGCAATAAAAACAAAGTAAGCGCAGGCAAAAAAGAAATTCCGCCTATCACCATATCTGTGCCATACTTATGATACACCAGGACCCGTGTCCAAGACCTTACGTTGGTCCAAAAGTCTTACACCAAATCTTACGATTTTTTTCAACAATCAAAACATTAGTTTTCATAGACCAAACCTGGCCTGTCAATTTTTATGGCTAAGGAGCGGTAGAACATTCTACTACATTATATTGCCGAAGAATCCCAATTAAGACCAGGAACTTTTTGGATCGAAAAATAAATGTCAAAAATTTTGGACCTAATATTTAACGGTGGGATAGAAAAACATAGCGGGTATATTTTCGTTCCCACTGGTTTTTATCCACTCTGCTATTAAATATAATTTATCCATCCATTTCTTCATTTTTTGGCCCATTTGAGGTGCTTTTACCAGGGGAAACACAAGGTGAGGAAAACACGAATGGATCGTCATCAAGTGGAAATCAACCGAGTGAAGATGTCCTCCTGTAAGACAAGTGGACTCACATATCTGCGGATAAGTTTTATTGGATTGCAAGGTATCCAAACCACGTTAACAAACCCGCCAGAGCGCGTTTCTCCGACAAGACAAAGAATTTTGGATGCGGGCCGAGAATACGTTGAGTTCATTCCCATAATTTTGCAATGAGTTGAGAGCGTATGCAGTGGAAAAACACCCAAACAATAAGTCTACGAGTTTTTTCCGAGAAAAAAAAACTTTATAAAACGAGCAAACAGCTAGTAATAGCTTATTTATGTGTTTTCATTTTCACTGTTGCTTTTTGAATTTCAAATTTTTTTCGGAGTCATTTTAATTACGTCAATTTAAAAATTGTTTTTTTATTTTTCAGTTATTTTCGCGAGCTATGTTTTTCAATGTTTCAAGATTCAATTACTAACTTCGTTTCTAGCTTGGAAAGTAATAAAGTCATTGTGAAAGCATACAATGGACAGCACGTTTGGCTGTTGCGCGAAAGGTTGGTAGTTCGAGCCCATCCGGGACCGAAACCCTCTGCAAAGCACCAGAGGTTGTCAAATGTCATACTTCAAGCTGAAGCTTGCAATTCTGAGAGCAAAGATTGATTAAACGTAAGATTCTGTCGTGATTCGCTATCCTCCCACCAAAAATGCACAAAAACAGGTGTTCAATAGCACTGCCAGCTCAGATCGTGCTTCCGTGGCGCAATCGGCAGCGCGTTCGGCTGTTAACCGAAAGGTTGGTGGTTCGAGCCCACCCGGGAGCGAAACGTTTTGCAAAGCCTCCTTTCCCCATTTATTCAAAGAACTTAAGTCAACTTTAGTACTTGTGACTTGCAACACAAAAATAAAAATTCAAGCACGACAATGAAAAAATATGGATATCGAACAGCGTTTACGAGCTTCTGCTATCATCTTACGAATAGTGATGACATTTTTAGTAATAATTATTTAAAAAAATTAATAACAATGATGAAAATTAACAGTAATAAAAAATTCGGATATCGGAATGAGGGCGATAAGTCACAGTAAAATACCTTTTTTCCACTTTATACCGTAGTAAATCCGTGTTCGTATAAAACGAGGCGGAATATTCCTTTACGGTTCCCAGTTTTTTTTTTTTTGAATTTCATGCCGGTGAGTGCTAGAAATATACAAAAAGAACAAGATAAGTAAATTTCTTAAGAGAAGGAATCTATCAGAAGTCATCGATCAGGAGGAAACTATCATCTATCAGAAGTTCTGACGACAGGATGGGGGAGATGTGCGGAAAGCGCCGCAGTTGTGACTTAGAAGGGATTTCCGAAATGAATTTCGTTTGCCTCCAAACTTGTGCATGTAATGTTCACTATTTGAAAATGAGAAGACAAAAAAAGGTCAAAAAGTCGGAGCCTGGTCTAGATCTCTAAAATAGTACTGAAGTTTACAAGTATACTTCTGCTTCTTCATCAGGGGCCGCGTGCAACATTGGAATTACCCGGGTAAACTTGTTGCCACCCCTTAACTTCATTAATCGTTTACACAGGTGTCAACACGTTTACCCTGGGTGATCTCAATGATGCATCCAAGCCCTGCACAGAAGGCCTACCAAGGCAAGAAATCGCGCAGTGTTTGTGTTTCGCTTCATCGACTAACCAGTCAGCCTGAACTGCTGAACGAATTGTTGTCATTTCGGCTGAACACAGCGAATCGCCACAGCCTACAACGTTTGTGACTAATACGTTGTACCAAACAATAGCTCAAAAACTAATACGACATAGAAAATATCTCGAAATAGACGAACAACACCCGCACAAATAGTTCTGAAAAGTCAAAGTTTATAAATATGTCCTTTTGGCGGCGCAAATTCGCCAAAATACTGGCAGTTGTCATGTCACAACCGATGTAGCAGGAAAATGCAGTGAGCAGATAGGAGCTTTTTCTAAAAGAATTTTGAACATTTGCAGTTGAACACCTACTGACTTAGAGAAAACTATGAAAAGAAAAAGAGAGAAAAGAAAGTGTACAGAAATGCAGCGGCATTTAACGCCTGGATCGTTGTTCTGATACATATGGCAGTCTGCCACAGAACTCTTCCAATTTTTCATTGATTGTTAGCCCTAATTTTGGTAGTGGTCTCACAATAATGTGACGCACTGTATCCATAAATGTACGTCTACACAACCTGCTCGCTATTGTATTTCGAACGTTTTGACGCACGCTGGTACAGCACTGTTGGCCAAAGATGAACGCGACTGTAATTTTCGACTTTTGAAACTTCCTGTATTATCCTTTTTCCGACTCCGGGGTTTTGATCAATGCTCCAGAGTTCTGAACAAAAGACAACTCAACAGTTAGTATAGATACCTGCGTACAAGAAATATCGCATGTAATTATCCAGTAGTGTAAGTACCGAACCAGGAGTTCGATGCTCGAATGTTTGAAGGCACAGTCCCATCTCAGAATCGTTTTTGAGATTTCCGCATCAGATAAATCTGCAGCGACTGTTGATCAGAATGGTATGGGTGATTCCGTTCAAAATCACCAAAAACCTCTGTTTTCGATACCAGACTTTGGAGGAGCCACTGGGTGGGGTCGAGGGGGGGGGGCGTGGCCTAGCTTCCTTTCGATTAATTCACTTTTGGGAGCGCAGTTTTGAGGATAATCTTACTCATCGAAAGAGTTCCTCATCCACTGCCTACAGAATAGAAACTGCATTTCATGTATTGCCAGTAATGGAGTGTAGGGTGCGAAGCCCTGTAATTCCGCCTTATTGCTAGGGATTGCAGGGTTTCAGCACCATGTATTCCCTTGCTGGCAGTACTTGAAACGCATTTTCCATGTTATTGGGAAGTGGATGAGGAACTCTTTCGATTAATAAAATTATCCTCAGAAAGCGCGCTTCCGGGAGTGAATCAATCGAAAGTGAAGCTAGGCCCCGCCCCCCGACTCCGCCCAATGGCTCCTCCAAAGTCATGTATCGAAAGCAGAGGTTTTTGGTGGTTTTGAACGGACTCACTTATACCATTCTGATCAGCAGCCGCTGGAGATTCATGTTATATGGAAATCTCAAGAACCTTTCTGAGGTGGGACTGTGCCTTTAAGAGCAAAAGCTTCTACGTTCAATACTCACTACTTATTTGAATGGGGGCATACTATGCTATGTATGGTGCTCTCCAGCAGGGACAATAGCCTGCCTGAGAGAAATCAGAGAATAAAAGGTGTGTGGCTCAGACTCGGAGAACTTACAGTAGTACCAAACTTACAGTCTAAAAATATTGGTTCCACAGCAATAGCCCGTGTCTTTACGACGCGTCGTAGTAAAAATCCCAACGTTAAGCGTATGGGATGTCCGAGACGAGGATTTTCGCACAAACGCTCAGCTGATATCGTGTACAGGACCTAATATAATTGGTGTATGAATTTTCTGGAATACCAGTACAGTGTTAGAAGCCACAAAACTACAGTAACTCAATAATTGTTAGGACTAGTTGAACAAGATGAGGGAAACTGAGCTACGGTAACATAATGAATTAGATCACCAACTAATAGGTAAATTCGTTCAGATGTTCCTACCTTTTTCTGATTTTGTCTTAGCATATAGATATGCAGTTAGAAGCCATGCAGAGCTTTAAAGGACAAGTGAGCACGGATAAAATATGATTGTTCAGTGACGAAGCAATGTCTTATCGCGATGTTTATCTTACCCAAAAAATTCCTACTTACCTCAGTAAGCAGTTATGTGCACAATGAGTCATGTTACTGTGATGAAGCTACCGGTGACGGACACGGAAAATGGGCGGGAGGGGGGGGGGTAGGAAAAAATTGGGGGCTCCGCCGTTTTGGGGACCCACACGGAAAATAAAATCAATAAAGATATTAATTTCAATGGTAAATGATGAATAATCAATATTTTAAAAATACTTATAAAAATAAGCAAATAAAAACTAACTAATAAAAGATTTTCATTTGTATTGTAAAGTAATTTCGAAAATTTGGCAACTCTCTCATTGCTTGATCTAACGACCAGTAGATGAAAAGCATATTTCGAGAAAGTTGGAAAGGAGATATGATAGAAGATGCATTCGATCTTGACGTGGTCGTGTTGTACCCGATAGCCGGCGATTAATGACCGGCGAATTTACAAGCGTTACAGCGATCGAGGGGCAGCCGTTGAGCTGAGACAAATGACAGCATTTATAATGGCTCGAAAGTGCAAGGAATGAGCAAGAGCTATATGTCAGCTTAGTTGGGATGAAGAACGAAAAGAAAAGAAAAGAAAATCGTCGAGGGAGAAGTCATAAGAGCCTATTTCGAACGATACCAGCTGGAGCACTTATTCTTCCATATTTTGAGGTTTTCGGCCTATATTTGTCTCTTTTTTTTTTGAATAAAATGCGTCCCATTCGAGTCCTATTATAGTTGATCACATAGTACTCATTGTACAATATAAAGTCGTGTAGTAATATAGTGACATTAATATTATACATTAATACTACATTTGATACCAAAAAAAAGTCTAAGTAAATTGCATCTAAAGTGAATTTCAAACGGCCGTAGACAAGGGGCGGGACCGCAGCGCGGGCACTCTGGTTGTCTGTTGCACCTCTCGCGGCAGTGGGAAATCACGACGTATCAGATTTCCTCCGCGTCTCTGTCTAGCAGGTCCGCTGTCTCGGTGCAGCAGACAACCAGAGTACCCGCGACGCGGTCCCGCCCCTTGTCTACGACCGTTTCGAGTTCACTGTAAGTCAAACAACGAAACGTCCTCCGCACCATATTAACGAGTTCTCAAAAAGAACTAATTTTTGAGCCTATTAACCCATATGTGGATAGTAAAAAAAATGGCAAATGAGCTACCTCCTCCTACAAGTTTTTGGTGGTCTATTTAGTATAACATCTCGTACCATTAACACTTTCATCGATGTCCATGTGTAGGAGCACCAAAAGAGGGAGGTGAACGCTCTCGCCATGGTACGAGCAGAATCGTTGAGGAATGAAATATTATTGCAATGGAATTGAGGCTAAAATATGCCAATCAGGAGTAATGGGGCGGCCATTTTAGCTAAGTACTACTGCCACAGCAAAAGCGCAGTAAATACTAACGAAAGCCACATACATCTGAGCGACTAACGACCATCTCATTGTGTTTTCGTTCGCTCAAATGGAATGGTGGCACAGTCCTTTTCACTCCAAACCGCTGATGAAGAGAAATTAGAAAATAAAGGATTCGATAGATAAGAATAAGAAAGAGATGGAGTGGAGCGAATTTGGAACATTCGAAAATTGTTTTTCGGTGGTTTTGACGAAATTGAGGGTGTGGAGCATTATATCTGGAGAAAGCGGCTCTGCGATTGGCTGCTTGCGTGAAATGACCAATCACGGAGTTTGATCGCGCCGCCCTCTTCAGGTATAACGCTCCATACCCCGAAATTGACCAGCGTGCTCGTGTTCAACATAGTGGAAAACCCAAGGTTACACTAAAATCTCGATGACAAAGGTCTCCTTAGGTGCTACCTTTAAAAGCACGGAATACTTGACTAGATTATTTTAGTAAGAAAGAATTTAGGTGCTTCTCGCTCAACATAGACAATACTCTTCAATTCGCAAACATCCAACTATCTTATTTTCTTGAATCGCGTACATTGTTCGCATTTATCCTTGCTCAGAAACGCACACACAGATCCTGCCGAGACTGTGAAAACAGTGGCTCCCGCGGAGGCACGCGACGCGACCGCGTCGCTCGCGCTTCGCCGCGACAGCAGGAAGTTGATGAATTCTTCCGTGTGCCAGTTTTTTTTTTTATTTTCGAATTTTCCTCCAATGACACCGCTCTTTTTTATCACTTTTGCCCTACAAATTTCAGAAAAAAAATCGTCTAACATCACCAGGGAAGGGAAAGTTGTCCTATGCGCTGACCATGAAAATCATAATCACTTTATATTGTAACACCATTTTTGCAGAGTTACTGTAGGTATCTCACAAACGCCTGTGCCAGTTCGTGGAGTTCTACTTGGAAGGTCACATGCATCACTGAAATTATCCAGGGTAAGCAGTGGCGGAGAAAGTGGGCCGGAGGGAACGGGGAAGGGCGTAAGAAAAAATTGGGGTCTCGGTCGTTTTCGGAGCGGACAGACAAAATTATTAAAAATGTTAACTATAATAAAAAAAAATAATAAATAAAAATTATTTAAAAAATAATAATAATAAACACCTAAAAATATACTAATACAAAGCTATTTACTCTGTAAACAATTCCGAAAAGTCGGTGACCCATTCTCGTTATATTGCCGAAGAATNAACTATAATAAAAAAAAATAATAAATAAAAATTATTTAAAAAATAATAATAATAAACACCTAAAAATATACTAATACAAAGCTATTTACTCTGTAAACAATTCCGAAAAGTCGGTGACCCATTCTCGGGGGGGGGGGGCGTCCTCCTGCGTCCGCCACTGAGGATTAGTGTGTTAAAAGCCCACAAACTTACCCATCGTTAAAACATGCGTCATAAAATCTACCCTTAGTAACCTCATTGATGCGTTCAGGACCTTATTACTAGGATTACCTCAAGTATGGAGGCAAATTGTTTTCAGAACTGACTATCAATGTGAAGTCATTTGTTCTCAAACAGCTATTAACGAGGCAAGAAAGTAAGAATAAACAGCGGTCTCCATCTGTCACGTAACATTTCGACAAGACGTACAACACAGCGAGCGAAACGTCGACGGCGCCATCGCGGGAGCGACAACTGCCACCGGGGTGTGACAGGTGCAGAAACATCACTTCCGACGGAAGTTCACGTCAACAACGCGTCGCCGGTGTCGCGCCGCTTCGACCGCGAACGCGTCGAAGTCGACGTACACACTGGTGGGCGCCGAAGATGAAATGGAGCCGAAATCGAAGACGCAGCGCTGGGCGGCGGATGCAACACGGAGAATGCACTAATACTTTATTGTCCTGCAGTTTCCGATTTAAATTCCGGTTCGTAAATCAGCGGTGGGGCAATGAAACAGGAAATGCCCGCAGAACAGGTATTACTACGGAAATTTTCCTTTCTTTCCGCTATGATTTTGCAACGCGTATGAAAAAATGAAAGAAAAAACTGGAAACATTTCCTCAAAAGTGCAATATTTTACAAGTCAACCCCTCCCCTCTTTTCAGGAATGAGCAAAATCAAGTTCTGTCATTCTGTTTGTCAGCTTGAAGCCTTGCTTAACAAGTTAGAAAAACGCAAATCTAACAGCGCTGAGCATTGCACAGAAAATTTGACGCCGAGCTTGGCGATTGGCTAGTCAACCTTTCCGACCAGTCAAGAGGCTCCAAGATCTACGAGTAGCCAAATGGTCTCGATTGCTGGAAAAGTCATGCAAAAAGAAACGCACAAATGTTCTCACGAATAACGGCACGATTAAATTTATTGTTGTTGACGAGTCCTACTGATACTAATATTGTAAAAGTGAAGTAAAATTGAACAAAAGTCCAATTTGGTCATTCTCTCCATTGAAGGGAAACAAGCCGTCACGCGAAGAAGAAGGAGAACGAAGATTAATCAGAATTGCAGGGCAATTTATACCAGTTAGACGCACGCATCCGTTTGCGCAAGATTTTCCATGAAAACTCTTCAACCCTCAATGAAAAGAACGCGCGGCTGCCACGAGACCGTAAACGGGTGCGTCTGATTGTGAGCTGCGTAAATGATGCGACAAGCCCAACTCTTCATCATATAGACGCACTCGCGTCATGCATAGGTGCGATAGTCGGAGCCGAGGCTCTTCCCCCCCCCCCC